>JAVTVY010033617.1:0-151257 GCA_036873755.1 Hanleya hanleyi
CGTGTCGTTGACAGCAGATGTATTGTTCTGGGAGAATCTGCAGACTCATTATCAACATATAATACTATCAGTATAGTTGGTAATACATGCCTACACCATTAAAGCGGAAATGCTATTCCAGATGCTACCTGTACTTGTCAGTTCGCCAGCTAATGTCACACCGCAATAGTAGGCGACTCTATCACTGAAAAAAAGTGGTAGCGAGCATGTTAACGCTTATTGTCACAACTGGGGACCAGAAATTATTGAGGCAAGAATATCACACATGATGTATGAATAAATCTTTGATATATCCGCTAATCAAAGTGTGGCCTACAAGTTGACGTCATCCTTTCTGCACTTTGCCGCCAGGGGTCGCTGTTCTGAAGCAAGGATTGCGATTTGAGCGAATATCAAGTGGAGCCATTGGCAGATCCGACACATAGTACTTAGCGATCCTTCATAAGGAAACAAGTATGTTGTCAATCTATACTATCAAAAGAGCTGGCCTGAAACACTCGTATGTCTGTCCGTATGTCTGTCACAGTCCGTTCATCCATGACTCCTTCTGTCCATGCGTGCAGTTCTCTTTCCGGAGGGGGCGGGAGGAGTTAGTACTAGGGAAGTAGAACTTACTAATTCCACACCATGCAGTACCTGGCAGGTCCACAATTACCAAACCATACTAATTCAACACAAAGCAGGACTGGGTAGGTCCAAAACTACCAGGCAGTACAAATTCACCACCCACGAACTACTAACGTTCATCCATGACTTATTCTGTCCATCCGTGGAGGTTCCTTGGCCTGAGGGGGGTGGGGACGAGTACTGGGAAGAGAGTACTAATTCTTCAACAGACAAGACCGAGTAGGACCGAAACCACCAGGCAGTACTAATCCCTTGGCAGGCAGGACCGAGTAGGCTCGAAATCACCAGGCAGTACTAATTCCTCGCCAAGCCGGGCCGAGTAGGCCCGGAACCACCAGGCAGTACTAATTTATCATAAGGCAGGACCGAGTAGGCCCGGAACCTCCAGGCAGTACTAACTCGTTACCAAGCCGTCCCGGGTATGCCTGGGAAGGTCCAAAACCACCATACAGGAACAGGGCAGCTACAGGTAGCTACTTCATGGAAGGTTGAGCACTACACCCTTAGACTCGCTCCAAAGACATGCCGTGGATATGGGGTCAGCAGCCAGGCCGCCCCCTTCGACTTTCCAATAAGCGGGGCCAGCAACCAAGCCGTCAGTAGTACAGAAAAGCTATTTAATGTCATATTTTGGCGGGGGGATAACTCTTGCATCCGACAGGGAGCGCCACCAGCTCAAGAGACCAAAAATTACCTCCAACACAGAAGAGTTCCAATGGGGAGGTAACTGTTGATGCACTTTTGTGATTTTTGGCAAATTCCGGGTTATCTTCCCTGATTCGAACATTTGTATATTAAATCTATACGGCGAAAATGCCTGTATGGGGTATGGATGGTCCGATCGGGTCGTATGAGGTATCAATGTGAAGCATTCGTGAAGTGGCATCTGATGGGTTGGGTGTGGGGTTGAAATATCGTCATTCTGCGCATGCGCGGTGGACAAAGGGTATATGGAAATATACGTTTTGGGGTCTAGGGGAACCACTAATGGTCCGATGGAGTTGAGTGAGGTATCGATGTGAAGCATATATGGGGGGGGGGGGCATCTGATGGGGTGGGTGTGGGGTTGGAATATCGTCATTCTGTGCATGCGTAGAAGACCAAGGTTATGGAAATAGACGTTTTGGGATTTAGGTGAGCCCCTAATGGGCCGATGGAGTCGAGTGTGGTATCACTGTAATACGTGAGGGAGCATCCGGTGGGGTGGATTTGGGGTTGGAATATCGTCATTCTGCGCATGCGCAGGAGACAAAGAGTATGGAAATAGACGTTTTTGGGTCTTTGTGGGCCACTAGTGGTCATATGGAGTCGTATGAGATATCAATGTGAAGCATATGTGAGGGGGCATCCGCCTGGACTAGTGTCTCGGCCGTTGTCAACATTTTGCGCATGTGCAGACAGGGAATTGTGGGAAAAGGGCATTGGAAGTAACGTTTTGGGATCGACATGGGCCACTCGTGGTCTGATGGGGTCGAGTGAGGTTTCGTTGTGAAGCAGTCGTGAGGGATCATCCGACTGGGTGGCTGCGACGTAAAACTGACGTCATTCTACTCATGCGCAGTAGACGAAGATTATGGAAATAGACGTTTTGGGATCTAGGTGAGCCCCTAATGGGCCGATGGAGTCGTATGAGGTATCAATCGCGAAGGAGCATCTACCTGGGCTAGTGTCTCGACCGTTGCCAACATTCTGCGCACGCGTAGACAGGGTATTGTGGGAAAGGGGTATGGAAACAGACATTGTGGGGCCGACATGGGCCACTATGGGACCGATGGAGTCGTATGAGGTCTTATTTTGAAGCTCTCCTGAAGGAGCATCCGGCTGGACTCCGGTTCGTCCGTGTTCAAGAGTCTGCGCATGCGCAGTTCGGTCGTAGTATAGAAATATACACATGGGAGTGGGTTTGGGGTACTGAACACCTATGGGTCCATGATTGTGGTTTGGTGGTGTGGGTTCTGCGCAAGTGTGTGTAACGTCACTTCGGGTTTCACTAAAACTACCACCGAACACAGAAGAGTTCAAATTTGTCCTTAGACCTTATGGATGTACTTTCAACATCCCGGTTTCCCACCGCCTGTATGGAATGCATGTACTGTTAAATCCGGCACCTCTTCAACATCCGGGACCTCTTCAACACCCGGGACCTTTTCAACATCCGGGATCTTTTTAACAACCGGGGTTTCCTCCCGGCCCGGCCGCACGCCTGCGCGGGTTTTCCCCAGCTGCACGCCTGCGCGGACTATTCGGCCGTACGCCTGCGCAGTGCAATGTCCGTCCCTCTCCAGGCCTTGCCTTTATCCATTCTCCGAATCATCCATTTATAGAGTAGGGTCTCCGACTATATTACCATCTATTTACCTGTGTGAAATGGCCAGTGGGGAACCCTCAGTTTTTCACAGAACCGTATTGGCACGAAAAAAACTTAATCAATATAATAAACTTAATCAATAGGTGCTGGACGAGTCTTCACTCGCCGTCTTCCTGGTCTTTACCCACACCTCGAACATCTATAGTTTTTGTTCACTCCACCTGTTGCTCTTGTAACTTGTAACTCCTCGTCAAAAAATTTGTGCTGGAATGCCCACTCTTAACCTAGACCAAAACATGTACTTGGTCTGTGGGCTGATTTCAGTGGCTCTCTGTTTTACTGCAGTGCTCTTGTTTTCTAGGCATTGATGGGTTACATTTGATCCCATCCTAGGCCACTGCTTGGCTATTTTTCTAAGCCCATTCATTGACTGAATACCCACATGTCCTACATTGGGCATTATGCTCACACAGAGAACACAGACGACAGAGCTTTGAGATCTCATGTTTTTTTATTCAGTGAACAACAACGTGAGAACAACCACGTGAAAAAACTGAAGCCCAGAACAGGGGGCTTTACGTGAAAAAACTTAAGCCCAGAACGCGACTTGTACATCGAAATGAACGGCAGCCCAGTCATTTACGAGTACATCTCGGTCCTCGGCCTTGGAGTACTCGTCAAACATGTGGACGATCGTCTGCATGGAATGTCCCCGACATCGAAGGTACAGGCAAAACAAGCAATATTGTCCGCATGCACTACTGGTCAGGCTTTGCAACGTTTTGGTATTCCAACACCACGTCTCTGTGCCTTGATCCATGAAGTATGTTAACCCTATCTGGCCTGGGCGATTTGGGGTTTGTCGCAGCCTGGGGGAGGGGGGGCGGAAAGTGCCCCCCTATATATTTTCTCTACCACTAAGGCTAGAGCGCTGAAACTTACCACACAGTATCTTGGGTTCAAGCTCTACCGGAAAATGTAAAAAAGTCCAAGATGGCCGCCATGATGACGTCACAGTGAGGTCATCTTCTCGGAAGCCATTTTTCGGCCTTTTTGGGGTCGATTTTTCGAAATTTTCATTTTTCAGATTTTTCTCTCGAAAACAATCTTATAAAATAGAGAATAATTAGTTTTGCATAAATAATATACTTTCAAGGCCTTTTAGGCAAGGAAAATGTGAAGAAATGGACCGAAAAGATGAAAAACACGACTTTCGCGGATACCACATGGCCGCCATTTTGAATTTACCCATGATCCTCTACCCGGGGGTATATGAAAATAGACTCAAAATGACCCCGATAAGATAAGCTTAAAAGTCACCAAGTTTCAGCCTCCTCGGTTTTGTCGTTTCTGAGCAGCAGAGAAAAGTTCACTAGGGGGGCACTTTCCGCCCCCCCCCCCCCCAGGCCAGGTAGGGTTAAATCAGGATAGAGTGGTGGTAGGCCGTACGGGTCAAAGTATTCGCCCTGCTCTTCTGTCAATTACACGGCCACCCAGTGTTGACCGGGTCGATCCATCGGGTCTGTATTCAGGACGTAAGCAGCAGGATACACACAATCTGATGGGAACAAACCTCGGGCGAACACTCCTTGAAAGACCGTGCGTGTCCTCGGGTCATTCTCCAGCACGATGCGTATCTGGTATGTATCCATGTTAGGTGGCAAAGTCACACAGGACGTTACGGCTTTTATCGATTTGAATAATGTTGTCAAACTCAGCGTAGCAAATCACATTGATGGTTTTCGGTAAAGGTGTCTCGAAATGCAGTTCCAAGCGTAAGTTGCCTTTCTTGACGAGGCTCAGTTGATGATCGTTGTCTAAGGTGGGGGTCAGATCGAAACAGAGCAATGTGTATCCTTTGCCGAAATCGTCTCGACTGATCATATTTCCCTCGTCTTGGTTGATTTGGCCAATTGCTGTGAAGAGGTTCAGATAGCTCCGGATGTAATTGTCCGTTCCGAAGTTAGGTTGTAAAGACCGTGCCGGTACCTGTTGGCCATCCACATGCAGGCCCACGAAATTGATGTTGAACGCTTTTAGGTTGAACGGATTCCTCGAGAGAGTCCCATTATAACTGACGTTCTCCACACAGGCTAGGGTTAAACGTTTGGGCAAATCCCCCAGGAACAGGTGTTCTTGATTGCCAATCATATTCCCTTTAGGGACGGAAAATACCTTGGTCTGTACTCGTCGAATCGGGTACTGGGCTGTTTTTTTCTCCAAGGCTCTGATGTGCCCCAACTGTACACCTGAGCTCGGTTTGACTGCGTACAAGCAGACTGGCTTCTTGGATGACAATGTTATACTCGAGGTCCTCATTCGGGGCCATCAAGGCAAACTCAGGCGTTGCGCGCACTAGTCGTATTTTGACAGGTACTCCATTCAAGAGGTATCGGTCCTGCAGGAATAAGTCCGCATGCAGACGTCTCATCATATCGACCGAGTGACTCTCTGCTGTGACATCCACTCTCTCCGTATAGCCGTCATTATCGGGACTCGCTTCCATCTTGCCTGGGGTATCTCGGTAGAACAACGGGGCTGTCAAATACGACTTTTTAGCATCACGCCCGTAGGATAACAGTGTTTCGATGTAGGCTCGATACGGGTACGTGTTCGTTGAGGCGCTCACCAGTTTATTACTGAGGGCGATATCCACTTGCTGGAATAGCGAATGAAGCCAGAGATTCAATGGACCCACGGGTGCATCTGCTTTGATTACAGACCCATCTTTATTGGTGATTTTAGCTTTCACATATAGATGCGTATGTTGCTAAATCCAGGTAGGTCGTATCTGCGTTGGTGATGGTGAATTCAATGGGGCCTGTGGCTGTAAAGCTGGACAGCGAGAGATGCTCTACCCATTGACCCTCTTCGGCGCTGGTCTGAGTAGGTGGGACGGTCCATAAATCAAATTCACTGTTGGTGGAAGGACACGACTCGGCGTGGATGAAAGCCATGTTTGAGAAAAGATATCATGGGTCTTCGATGTGCGTCGTCGCTGGGTCGGTCGTCGACTGGTGCGTGGTCTCGGTGGTGCAGTTCTTTTAATCTCTACGGCGCGTTGTACTTTGGCGACCAAGACGCCTCCTGCTTCTTTGGCTCGGCGTTTCAGTGCTTCTTTGGGTGACGCACCGCCCAGGACATCACCCGCGACTTGCAGTCCACTGCGTACCGCATGTTTGCCGATCGCTTTGACCCCACGCGTCACCAAGGGGAGGAACGTTTTGACGATGCTCCCGAGTAAGTTCCCCAGCCCATGTCCTCGTTGCATGCGTGTACCTGCAAAGACCGGAAAGCTACCCCCGGCCTGTTGGGTATAATAGTCCATATAGCTGCGTGCATCACACTCGTAAGGCACCTTCATTATGCAAAGTGAACCGCTCGGGCTTGACGGAAATGAAACGCCAGCACCACTTTCCCACTCTCGAATGCGATCGGTTGACCGGTGTCGTCTCTTATATCGATGACGATGGAGCTAATATCGGTCTGACTGACCGGTAGATAAACGATGTGCCTGAAACTGTGGGTGACTTGAGCTCCATACTTGCCTTTCACCGGGCAGACGCGTAGTAGAGGCTCGTTGCTGTCTCCGACAATGTGTGCATCGACCACGTTTGAGTAGATGTACAGGCCATACATACCACCACGCAGGTCCATCGGGATGTGGCCTGTCTCGCCGGTGGGGCCAGCGTGCCCCTGTAGATCGAGACCCAGCACTTGCTGTAGGGTAGGACTGATTTCGACACTCACGTTGGGGCTGAGAGTAAGACTGGCCTTTCCGTTGTGTGTGTTGTAATCGCACATGATTTTTGAAAGGGGAAGTTTTTATGGGTTCTGAAGTATTCGTGACGTCCCCTAGAGACTTATACTGCATCAGACTTCTCAGCCCACCCATGAACTCCTTGGGAGTATCCTATTGGCCTTCGGGTAGGGTGAGTCGGGTTTCTTGTCCTCCGTAGGTCAGCTCGTACCACAATTCACCACCTCGCACGTTGTACCACGAGTAAGGGTTTTGGATATCCACGAGTCCACATTCCCAGCGTCGAGATAAATGCAACGGTTGCGATAAGTGGGTCACGTACTTGGTCAAGGTGTTGTCAGGAAACACATCATCCGAGCTGTTACCGGGTAGGGTGAGCTGAAACATGACGAATGAGCTTTCCTGCTGCTGCTGCTGTTGGTTTTAATACTTCTCCCAGCCCTTGGGCGCTAATCGTCGTGATGGTCGCGGTGACTTAGATCTTGGTGGTTGCAAGGGGTGGCGTGGTAAAAGGGGTGAAAAAGTAGGTGCCCGCCGTGGCGGTGTTTTGGGAGGTGACTCCCGTTCCCACTCGGCTTCCCAAGAAGGTTGTGGAGTCTGTCGTTGTGCGCGCACCGGGGATTCATGCTGCATCCAGGCCCAGGGCTGGGGTTTCCCCACCAATTCCTGTGGTACATGCATGTCTGTCAAGCCTTGAGCGAAGACCTCCTCTCCTCGAGGACTCGTGTGCGACCTGCGTTGACGCATCAGGTCATTCACTAAATCCGTCATGTGGGTACCGGGGTAGTTCACCTTTATCATTCCAAGTCATGTTAGGATTCTGTTTGATCCGTTGTAATACCAGGCCAGCTTGTTTCTTAAACGATGCAGGTACACTCTTCTGGACTTCGTCTTCGACTCACTGTGGGGCTGTGGGTGATATCCCTGGTAATGACGGCTGTTGGAGCGGTGCTGAGGTTTGTGGTAGAAAGGGTTTTGTATTGGTACATGAACGTCATGTACCGCTGAAGCGTTTCATTATACTGTTGTACTTTCTCACTGTCGCTTAACCCCGGTCGTTGTAAGATCTGATGTATCTGCTCATCGAGTGTGTTTATCGTCCGCACCGTAGCGGGTACGGGTTACGGTGATTGGAGGTTTTGAAGGAACCGAGGATCGATGAGGACCATTTTTTCGTGTGGTTCATTGTCGGCCGAACAGTTCACCCAATACTGGACCCAACCCGGAAGCCGCCAACGGTGCTAAAATGGCCCCGAGAAAGCCGCCTTTCTGTAACACCTTTTTTCTTTTGTGTTTGAGAGACTCGTTTCTTGACTAAGGTTCGCGGACCTGTCTTATGCTTGGCCAACTTCGCCTTCTGAGCCGGAGTCAGTGGTACGTTGCCGTTTAAGATATTGAGTCCAATCTCACACAGACAGCACAGGAGAGCAGGGTCTGCGCCTCATACAATGGTTCGAGCCAACTCGGGTGGGGCCGTCTTCAATACACGGAGCGTCTAAGCATGCTTCCGTCCTCGAGCAGACATCATGTACAACTGATGCTAGAACCCACAACCCTGTCCTTTTTATCATCATCCGAACGCATGGCACGATCATACGTAGAAACGTCTGCTCATAGCCATGCGGTAACGGGTGATATCGGAGTGTAATAGGGCATTTCCCAAATGGTCACATGCGATTGGTCCCGTGAGACCCGACATCGGCGCAATCACAATCATAAAATGAAGACACACCCCCAGAAAGCGATCGATTGAAATGATTTCTTGGTGGGCCTCGAAGTGCCCCCATCACAAAATAAAAATCATATCATTTTCCTGTGAACTGCCGCCATTTTTATTTATTTTTTCTAATATGTTGGGCCGTTCGTAATATGATTTTTCTTAAGAAAAACAAAGAAGCATGCTTCATTAGAGTGAGAAATAAAATAGCCAATTCGCACAACTTCGGTTTGGTCTCCTGCAGTCTTGCGCCTCGAGCACTTAAGTGCAATCGACATGTCTCACATCTGACATTCCCAGGTCAAAATATTTGAATTCGGATAATTTCATTGGCTCGTTTAAATACAGCGGACATGTGACTTGATGCTTGGGGAAGCTAACATGGGGCGAAATACACGGAGAACGAAGCCAATGAGCTAAGGGTAGTGTTAAGTGGAACGTGAAATGCCCTTAGCAAGCTAAGATGCCTTTTCATCTACCTACCTCGTGAATATTGAACAGAGAGAGACAAAAGTCAACCATGATGTTGTATTAATTATTTTATTATCCCCAACATCAAACACACACCCCAGCTGGGGGGGGGGGGGGGCCACTGTGGGTGTCTTTACATTATTTTTGCATGTACACGTGGTGGGTCTCTCCGGGAAAGATACCGGTCCGTATTCGAAGGTGGTCGGGGGTGGCTTGCTTCAGGTCGAAGAGCATATACCCGTGCTGAGGGGTTGTCGCATCAGCTTCCAACGCAAACGCAGTGCGTCCAGGGTACAGCTGTCTCGCCAGGTGCAGCATTTGAGTGGTATCTCTCGGGTTTTTTAAGACCACCAGGTAGTGGGCATTTAAGCTGATGTTCCGATGTTCTTTGTTTTTACTGAACAGATTCTGCACAATGTAGATGATGCTGAGACGTCGATGATGGCTGCCTTTGGTAAAGAGTTGGATGACCAGCGCATCCGTCTCCGCCATGAGATCATCCAGAACCACCAAGGGGCCCCGTTCCAAATCGGCCGGGTTGGGTGGCCCTTCCACGAACGTGATGTGGGGCGTTGCTGCATACGCCGCCTGCCATTCTCCGTAATACCACACGACTCGGGCAATGGGTGGAGTAATCATGCTGTCGGCGTGTTCGATGAGCTTACTGACGAAGTGTGTTTTGCCGGAACCCGTCGGTCCGGCGATAACGCAGGTGAAGGGATGTTGGAACCGGGGGTCCATGGTTGGAGGTGTATCCGCTATCGTGGTAACCCACTCTTGTAAATTTGGTACGAGTTAACTGCGGTCGTCGATGCGTCGAGCTTTGGTACCGTTGTTGATGGGCGTTCACTGTGAGTGATGAAATCCGGTGGATTTTCAGACGTAGTGGGTGCACTTGGTGTAGGTGTGAACTCTACACTCAATGTAGCCTGTACACGTGATGTGGTGGTGATGACTGGGCTCGTTTCGGTCACGGGATTGACTGGTGCTATCTGTAGACTGGTTTGACTGGCGGTTGGTGGTTGTGTCTTTGGTGGGATGAGATAGGCTACGTCGTAAAACACACCTCCGTACAACACACTCACCAGGAGTAGCAATATCATTACAAAGCCCACTTGTGGTTTGCGCGTTTTGGGCGACGCTGTGTTCAGAGACGATTGTACTGTGCTCATGGTCGAACGTGGAATGAAGAATGATGGCGGTTGTGTCTGGTTTTATAGTCGTTTCACCTGGTTGACCGCGACCCATAAATTGAAGGAACTGGGCCAGCCTTGTCATTTGACGAAATAAAATTGGATGCCACGTCGACGTTCGGTTTTTAGGATGCGTTCCACCATGCAGTAGTCTTGCTTTGTTTTTACAAAAGATTGTAATTCCAGTTCGTAAAACGTCCCTAGCAACGGTCCCCCTTGAAGATCTTCCAGTTCATAGACTCGCCGATGTCGGGGTAGGCGCCGTTTAATCAGGAAGTGCTCATCGCTCCAGTTGGGCAAATAACTTTTCTCGAACTTGCCCATGACTTTACTGATCCGTACAGGGTCCACGACCTTGAACTCCTTCTTCGGCATTCGCTGCGATTGTACGGGATACAAGACACGCCGGACTTGGGCTTCATTGCGTTGGGTCACGATAATGGGGGCTCTCTGTATACTCCGGTAATAGGCTCGATTGTAACCACTCACAAGCTTCGGGACAACATCGATGTACCGTCTTGTATTCTTATAGGTGTAATATTCATACATGCGACCTTTGAATGTCCTGTTGAACCTTCCCACAACGGAAGCCTTGGTCTTGTTGTAGGTGTGAAAGAAGAAGACCTGTTTCTTGAGAAAGGCTTGGAAAGTTCTGTTGAGGAATTCTGTGCCTTCGTCGGTTTGCAAATAAAAGGGTTTGCGCCCGGTCTTGAAGATGTCCTTGAACGCCACTATGAGATTCGCCCCCGTTTTAGTCCGGATGGGTACCACCCACGTATATCGATGCACGTCAAGATATCCCGATTTCCATCGTTGTGTTTGGCAAAGGCGCTCATATCGACCAAATCCGCTTGGCATTGGGCATCTAGTCCTCCCTCGATCACCTGGTTCCGTGGAAAATGGCGGCGGGCAGCTCGATGTAATGTATAGATGTCTTGTTTTATATCGCCCGTATTATATGCTCCGTCATGGTCAGTGCGTGAATGGTACAAGATTTGACTGTCTCTCGTATTTATAGGGAAGAAAAGTTTATGACGTCAGAACATGGTGCATTATGGGCTTGCAACATGAAACGTACACCCCATATTATCTGTGAATATCTGGCGTTGGGGTCACAGTTCCTTTCTGGATGCTTTCATTTGGGTTCCAATGCCGTACCGGCCTGCGTTGTATGAATGCAATTGTCATTGGGCTGACTGAGTCTAGCCGGATAATCAATGGCATCGTCGTCTGGTTCTTTCCTAGATTTGGTCATTTGTTAATTGGGTTCTGCTGCCGCTTCACTCAGGGCACGAGCCCACCCCAACTGATCAGCTGACCGCTCGTCCGGTGTAAACAGCTGCTCCACAATAGGCACCACTTTCTGGAAGGCTGTCCACAGATCGAGGTCTAGGGTGAAGCCTCGCGTAGGGTTTTGGTAACGGCCCAGGCGTGGGAAGAAGAGTCCACGATGTACGTAGATGGCATTGTCTATGTGGATGAGGTTTCCGTCGAGCTCACCGCTTTAACACCCGTTTAAATTTTGTCCAGCCGTCCCGGTGTAGCGTAACCGTATTCGATACGGTCTCAGCGCGCGACCAGCAAACATCTCCACGGTCTTCAACGATGTTATTTTATCTTCATAGACGTGTAACCCCACATGGGGTGTAAGGGGAAGGATGGCTCGTAGGACTGGTGACATGTTTGATCCAATGACGAACGGTGAATGACAAATACTTTGACTGTCTCTCGTATTTATAGTCAGGTCCCTCGGTGACATGGTTGACCCAATGACGAACGGTGAATGACGCACACTGTGACCGACCCTCGTATATATCCGTTGCACATAAGTGCATGCGTGGAGACTCTAAAGAGCCGTTCTTTTTCTGTCGTTGTCATTGCCACAGCGTCAGGGTCAATAGGGCAAAAACCATGACGAGGCCAACGAGCCGTTGCTGGTTCCGGCGTGAGCGCTCGTGGTCCATAGCCCGGGCATCAAGGATGGCTGTCCTAGTCCAGTAGTGGTGAGTTATGTACACCCTCCATCGAGTCCACTGTGTTGAGGACCGCTTCTGTGAACTCTTTCAGGATTTGGCGTCGCCCCTCGTTATCGTTGCCATCTGCTAACATGGGTCGAACCACTGCTCGGTAACCCGTGAGTGAATTAACCACGGTCGCATGCTGTAAAATGCAAGTTGCATAGGGATAGGTCTCCATCATGGCTCTGCAACAATAGGAATGGAGGTGTGGGATCCAGAGGGCCGTGTTTTATAGACCCTGTCACACATACGCGCCTACATGTAGCTCTACGGGATACATGCATTCCATACAGGCGGTGGGAAACCCGGATGTTGAAAATACATGCATAAGGTCTAAGGAAAAATTGGAACTCTTCTGAGTTCGGAGGTAGTTTTAGTGAAATCCGAAGTGCCGTCACACACACTTGCGCAGAATCCACACCACCAAACCACAACCATGGACCCATAGGGGTTTAGTACACCAAACACACTCCCTTGTGTATATTTCTATACTACGAACAGACTGCGCATGCGCAGTCTTGAACACGGACAGACCAGGAGTCCTGCCGGATGCTCCTTCACGAGAGCTTCAAAATAAGACCACATACGACTCCATCGGTCCCATAGTGGCCCGTGTCGGCCCCACAATGTCTATTTCCATACCCTTTTCCCACAATTTCATGTCTGCGCACGCGTAGAATGTTGACAACGGTCGTGACACTAGTACAGGTGGATGCTACTTCACGAATGCTTCACATTGATACCTCATACGACTCCATCGGCCCATTAGGGGCTCACCAAGATCCCAAACGTCTATTTCCATATTTTTTGTCTACTGCGCATGCGTAAAATGACGTCAGTTTTACGTCACAGCCATCCAGTCGGATGCTCCCTCACGACTGCTTCACAACGATACCTCACTCGACCCCATCAGGCCAAGAGTGGCCCATGTCGGTCCCAAAACGTTCCTTCCAATGCCCTTTTCCCAGAATTTCGAAAACGGGCGACACACTAGCCCAGCCGGATGCCCCCTCACGTATCCTTTACAACGATACCTCACTCGACCCCATCGGCCCACTAGGGACTCACCTAGACCCCAAAACGTCTATTTCCATACCCTTTTCCCACAATTCCCTGTCTGCGCATGCGCAGATTGTTGACAACGGCCAAGACACTAGTCCAGGCGGATGCCGCCTTACATATGCTTCACATTGATACCTCATACGACTCCATAGGACCATAAGTGGCCCACAAAGACACCAAAACGTCTATTTCCATATCCTTTGTCTACTGCGCATGGGCAGAATGACGATATCCAACCCCACAGCCACCCCATCGGATGCCCCCTCACATATGCTTCGCAGTGATGCAATCTGTAGAGTTGCTACTGCCGTAGCTCATCAACTCGAGTTGCTTTTTCATCACCTTTCGTATGAAGCATCATAGATGAATTCAAAACGACGTCATGAGTGGGTCATCATGATCTGTAGCTATTGAAGCTCGGGACTGGAATCTGTAATGTAATGGTTTTTTTATGGAGCCCATAGCTCCGACAAACTTCACGTCTGAGTCCTATAACATTCTCTTGCGTTGCCATTGGATACTGAAACTACATCGAGAAATATCAAGATAGGCACTTCAGACGAAAGAAAGAGAGAGAGAATTAAGGTTTAATGTCGCGTTCAGCAGTATTTCAGCTAAATAGCGACGATCAAACAAAATTCTAAGTACATGTATCCAAGGTAATAACTCTTCTTCTTATACAATCTTCTTTTACTCGACTAAATAGATCTTCCAAAGTAGCTGCCCGATAAAAGTTATCTCTTGCAATCTTAAAATCTATACAGTCGATAAGAATCTGTTTCACTGTGAGATCTTAATGGCAAGGAATACACCTTGGGACTGGTTCTTTTTCAGTAAATGTTCGTGAGTTAATCGTGTATGGTCAATTCTACATCGTCTAATCATAGGAACCCTAAATCTACACTAAATATTAGGTAAAACAATATTCGATATTGCTATTCATTTTAAATGTAAATGGACGCTAGCAAACATTAAAATCATGTTAATTGGTAACGAGAAAAGATAACGTGAAAACGTTTTAGATTTAGTCATCCTGGATACTGGTTAAGTTATTTAACTAATTTTTGATAAAACTTTAAATATATGATTCAAACGTTGAGTAGAGTGATCATAACAAACACCAAAAGCATATTATAATATCGACCGCTTAATATTATGATCTTAATTTTGTTTAGTGTGTCAACTCAGTTTGTATAATTATTAATTTTGTTGCGATTATAGTTATTAATAACCAAACCAGTTATTATGGATAACAGCTTCTTTGTTTATTTCCTAGTGATGTTCCGCTTTTGGTTACTATAACACCGTATTCAAACGAAATGATAAATCGATTCGTTTGAACTTGCAGTTTTCCGGTCGGCAAAACGGATTTCGCAGTCCATCAGGAACATGAATGCTAATCTTCATTATACATTTTCTTGTTCAATTCATACATTTACAAGCACTATGGTTTAAAAGAGTTAACAAATCAACACATAACTTGGTTATATTCTAAATCGCATGTGAGTTGTTAACTAGCATAATATTGATCTCTGGAGTTAGCGCCAGTCCAATACTAAGACAGTGTTGAGCGCAATGCTTTGTTAGACAATGGGTTGTATGAGTGAGTATTATGAGCTAGTCAGTACAATGGAGACGAATACAATATACTGATTAACCTGTCGAATAGTTTAATAATAATAATAAACCATAGAAAATTGTAAATTAACAAAATAACACATATTAATATTATGCACATTGAGAAATAAATTAAATACATAATTCATTACAGCTACACGATCATGGATTTAGACATTTTGGCGATCTGCTGCACCAGAGAATGTATTACATCACTCGAGTTTCCCTTGAGGTCATGTTGATAGCTTGTCTACATAAGTTTTCTTCCAAATCTGTGATACTAATGCTAATTCAGAAATGGTCTCTAGCACCTATCTTCTACAGACGATATGTATTTACCCACAGGATTACAAGCGGTAAAACACTAGCTCGCAATATCTAATATATCTGAGCAAACTAAATAACATAAATACAACAAATAAAATAATTGGGATATTAAACAGGCTGATATTAATAGGCATTGATCAGTTAAGCATTAATTTACAAAGGTGCAAAGCATTCGAACGAAAATAACTGTAATTACATTTGAATCGATCCATGACTTAACTATATAGTCTCCCAAGACTTTAATACTTTAATGACCAGAAACGAACTAGTCTGGGGATAACAGAATCAGTTTCTATATTAAATATTTAGTTATTATAGGACATCGATTGTAAAACCAGTAATTATGTCTACTGGTATGGTTGTGAAAATGTAATCTGCATTCTTATTGTATTTTAAAATAAAAGTATAAGCCATGCACAGGCCGAACACTTCAAGTTCCCAAGTGCCGACCTCGCCGTCATCACAATACACACAATAACATGTACGGGCGAGTTTAGCCAGCTTACATTCAATGGAAGAATGGTTAACAACAGGTTTGAACAGAAGCCACTGAACAGACATACAGGAAAATTACATTGCCTTAATTTCACGTACCGGTATATAAAAATGGAATAGCGGTGAAATAACCGTCTGCATGGACTGAAGAGAACCAGAGTTAGACTAACACATAGACAACGTCCAAGTTCAAAGTTTTGTGATCTGTTGTAATGTCAGATACATTTGTACCAATATTAGGCGTCTTTCAATGGATATGAAGTGTGAATCCCTCGTTGATTTTCTGGAAGACACACAGGTACTTCATCCATGCAAACAAGACTATCCCAGTATGGAGTCTTCTGTGACAGTGACGTTGGTTAAAGGAGAGATCCGGGACCAGGATTCTGCTGACACATTGATTCAGTATGCTATGTGTCAGAAGTCACTAGAAAATGCGACAGACGAACAAGTAGAAGAATTTCTGCGACAATTTAACTGGGAATTCTCGGTACCTATATCCATCTTTTCGCCTGCTGGGAGAGCTATCTGTACGCCTGCTGGACGAGCAGGTGAACGAATAACGGCCGAACACGTAGACCGATCACGAACGGAAGACAGAAAAATGGACGAGAGAATTAAACTAAAGACGGACGATTCATGGCATGTACATAGCTCTCATATATTGGACAGGGAGAATGAGAAGGTGATGAATCGCAAATTTTATTTATGTGAAACAGGATAAGGATGTGACGGGTTTGACCAGACATAGATCTGGGGACTATGACAGACACGGTGAATCACTGCAGTTATTTTATCATTATGAACGATGGTAGTCATATTTTACTAGAGAAACTAGCAATCAGCAAAATATCAAAGCGCCTAAAGTATCAGACCATTGATAATGAAATATTTATAGTTTTTTTTTTTATGATTCTTAAAGTTGCACCTCTCGTTTTGTGTCTGTCGCGATCGAGAGACAGCGCGATTTTAAAATTAAAATATTAGAGTGGCATTGGTAATATTATTACATTAATTTGTCAACCTCCTAGTCGAAATGGTTAAACATATCGGTATTCATGGAAATGGGGAGCGGCCGATAGGGTGTCCAGTATATTAAAAAATCATCGTTGATAATCTCGAAAGATAAATGTTTCTCGCAGAAAGTGTCGTTTCACTTCGCCTAGGAATATATGATATAAGGGGAGACGGGGGGGGGGGGGGGGGGGGGAGGGAGACACGGCCTTTCTACCCCTGCAGAGATCAACACCGATTTGACCATTAGAGTTAATTAGCAGTTCTGATGTTTCAATATGTAGAATTAGTCTGGTAAAAGCAGATTCAAATTCAAAACCCTCGGATTAACCCGAAACGACCAGCATGCAATACAAAATGCCGCAATATATATACTTCCAGTGTCTATTTGAAAATGGCAGTTATGCTAGTCTGCCTCCACCTTATTTGCAGGCCCACGTGGATTATTTTGAGAGCGAAATATGCGCTGTTGCATATAGAAAAACACATCAGTTTAACAAAAACACTGTTAATGGTGATCGGAAGAAATTGATACGCCAAATATATTTGGAAAATAGAACCAAAGAATAGGATGCATCGTAATAAAAATAATTTGTGGCGGATGAGATTTGATCCCACAACTTAATGGAACCTCGTTCCTCCAATTTATCACGGGACAGCTGCCGAGTTACTAAGGTTTGACACCTTTAAACCCTGTCCTAGATTATATGATAATACGACGGACAGCACGTCATGGGGGACAACTAATATTGCCAAGGGTGTAATAGAGCAGGTTGTCCCCCATGAATAGTTGTCCGGGGGCAAATATAATATATAGTGCATTACAACATGTACAGGAGTAATATGTATCGAGTGGGCAACTGGTACCAGTCAGGATAACCACTACCAGGCTGAACAACCTGTACTGCGGGACAATCATTATTGCTATACCGGTGCGTCGCGTGTTTATCGCAAGCCGTCGAGTAATGATCGAGCAGATTTTAGGTTGATTTGACCCAATATCCGCAAAGAGTGTGTCTTCCTGTAACAATTACTGTATATGTCAGTGGGGTATGTTCACATCTACAATGAACAAAGTATTGAAACCATGTAAATCTCCTTTCAGCATCATGCAGACATACAGTTGGACAACAGGCGCAATCAACTCCTCGATACCCGTATCAATACCTCCTCTTTGACTTTGTCCCAACCTGGAATAGTCGGTACAATTCCACAGCTAACTGATCTGTCAAGAAAAATTGAAAGCATCAGTGAAAGAAGTTCGGGTTTTCTACATATACCGAATGATCTGGAAAGCTCGACTCTTCTGCCAGCAACTACCAATGTACCTGAAATTGCTGACAAGGACAGAATCACTCAGCATAGGAGTTATAACTGCAGGAAAAATTCATACCAGTGCTCAGCGTGTGACTATAATTCTGTCAAAAAATTTAACTTGATCGTACATATGAGAAAACACACTGGCGAGAAGCCATTCAGGTGTTCTGTTTGTGACTATATATCTACCCAAAAAGTTGGACTGATGAGACATATGAGAACACACACTGGTGAAAAACCATACAAGTGTATGGTATGTGACTACAGATCTGTTCAAAAGGTATCACTTGATGCGCATATAAGACAACATACAGGTGAAAAGCCATACAGATGTCCACAATGTTGGTATGGGTCCGCACACAAAGCTGGCCTTACTCAACATATGAGAAAACATACAGGCGATAAACCATACAAATGTATGGTGTGTGACTATAAATCTGCCCATAAGAGAACACTCGCTGAACATTTAAGAAAGCACACAGATGAGAAGCTATACAAATGCTCGGAGAACACGCCTAGTCCTACTCAACAAACAGCTGTGGATGGATATAGAAGAACTGACATTGGTTGTAAGCCAAATAAATGTACTCATTGTGAATATAGCTCTGCATCCCGAGCAAATGTCGATAGGCATATGCGCATACACACTGGTGAAAAACCATATACATGTTCTCATTGTGATTATAGATCGATCCAAAAAAGCGCTGTTGTGGCACATATGAGAAAACACACTGGAGAGAAGCTATACAGATGTCCGCATTGTGATTATGGATGTACTTACAAAGTAGGCCTGGTTAGACACATGAGAACGCACACAGGTGAACAGTCATGCAAGTGAAGGATGTTGAATACGGTTGTGCAAAAAAGGGTTATTTTTTTTGGAAATAGCAGAATGCACGCAGAGGAGAAGTCATAGAAATACTCATGAGCGTGATAGAAATACTCATGAGCGTGATAGAATTACTCATGAGCGTGATAGAAATACTCATGAGTGTGAGCAAGAGCACAGGTAAGTTCATCAACCAGCTGTTGATGAATAAACGAGAACACACACGGTTAATATGTCACACAAGTGTTCTCAGTGTGACTATAGCTCTGCTTTCCGAACAAACCTTGATAGGCATATGAGAATATACACACCAGAGAAAAGCCATGAAATTAATGAGTTTTATTTTGTGAGCATAGAGCTCCCTAAAAGGATACTGTTCATACACATATTAGAACACACAATGGTGACGAGCCTTTCAAATTTTCCAAGTGTGAGCATAAGTATGCTTTCCGATCAATCTAAATGGATAAATGATAACACATATTCGCGAACAACGAAACAAGAGGCAAATCTGGGACAACGTTTTAACCACTTTGGAAAAAAATATCTACAGCTGAATATGAGACGATACATGTACGAGTATGCTTGCAGCGTAAATAAACTATATACTTGAAGTAAGCTCTTGTTGAGGATTTCACGACTTTTTATGACTGAAAGAGGAAACGAAAGCAATGTCTGTTTTTCAGCTGCACAGTGCTAATTGGAATGACAGTAAAATTGAGTAATTGAATATTTTCATATAAGTCACCGCCCATAATTGATTAATGAGATATCAGGGGTATAAATGTATAGCTCAACTGCTAAAAAAAAATCCCTCCGTCGTATTTTTTATTTCTATTCAAGCATGAAAAATCGAAAATTTATCGAAATTCCGCCGATTTTGAAAAAAACTATGTGCATGGGTCTTTCACACTAATCAAACATGTTGTAGAAAGACGCATCACCTATACGAAAGCCGCGATAGATGTTTAATTTTTGGGCGCATGCTCGACTCCTGTGTTCCGAATTCTGAGCTCTGTGTTTTGAATTCCGACTTGTGCCACCTGTATTCATTGCTAATTAATCACGCGTGATCCCCTTTCAGACCATCTCATATAAACTGTACTAGGCGTTTGATGGTGCATGTGTTAGTTCTATTCGTGTAGACTGGTGTTTTTCTTTCAAAAATAGGAGGAGGCCTACCAGGCAAAAATGATAGAGATAATGACAATCTGAATGATTAACATTGGACATAGAGACCATGGGTTGAGTAGTACGAACAACAACGTATGAATATGTTGCTATATTCACCTCGGACTTCGGCCCCGATGAATATGGTCTTCTCAGCTCCACAAAACCGCATACTGACCTCATTAAAAGGCTGTAATTGTATAATATTTCACATAAGCAAGCATTTATCCACCGAAAAGACCTCACCTAGAGTTATAATCCATATAGTTTGTCCCCAATAAGCCACGGTTTCGGCCTCGGTGAATATAGTCTTCTCAGTTCCACAAAACCACATATTGACCTCATTAAAAGGCTGTAATTGTATAATATTTCACATAAGCAAGCATTTATCCACCGAAATGACCTCACCTAGAGTTACAATCCATATAGTTTGTCCCTAATAAGTCACAGTAATACAATACTTGAGAACGCCATATTTCTAAAAAGGTAGCCCACCTTTTCGATCAAACATATAAATATAAAATATAGAAATATGTATTCAGAATGCATTCGGCAGCATTTTGTTGAGATACGGCCGAAATAAATTGACATGTTTTTCCTATTAAAATTCTAGAAGGTTGTTTGGATTATTTTTTTTTGTGTTGAATATTATAGAAACGTTTGAAACCTAACCTAGATCGATCACATACCTCTTTTTTTACCCAGTCAGATGTAATGACCAATCCAATTTCACTGGATGTCAAGCCCTGATTATAATCAATGGTGGTTTGTGACCTTACAGTAATCTTACAGTGAGACATTTGAATGGAGCCATCTTAGCCCTAATCCAGGCAGCTGATCTAGCTTATCCATACACCATCTTCCAGGTTACCCAGCCTAACTCAGCACCATGCTGACCTGGTGTTAATACGTCATCAAACAACAACACAATTTGTGGACAACATCGCGGCTTGACTGTCTTTGATGCATTCAATTACACTACCTTTGGTACCATTATAATCCGGATAGGCCAGCAAAGATTTATGATGTACGTTCTGCCAAACTGAAACAAAAATGAATACCGTGTTCAAACCAATAATGATATTTGTACAAATTTCAAATACACTGGTTGGGTTGTAGGTTTCATGTCCTTATTTTATATGAGAAGTTAACGACGATACCAACGTCAGATCCGACATTCAACAGTCAGCCGTTGTTCATGAAAAAAATTATATTATATCTGCAACTATATTTGATTACATTCTCAAAAAGATCCAGGAATCTCCATGAAAGTCCTGGTCACACATCCGCAACACATTCTTCAGAGATGCAAGCCTGGTTTCCAAGACATACTCTCTGAATCCGGAGTAGAGGACCGCAAAATGTATCAAAAATCATAATTCTCGACTGAAATTCCTGAAAATGATTATGAAAGTGAAGAGAGAGAGAGAGAGAGACAGAGCGAGAGAGAGAGAGAGAGAGATAATTAAGGTTTAGCTTCGATCAAAATGACCCGATCATTCAGGAAGAATCAGTGAATCATGATCTCCGAGATAATGGATTAACGGCTGAAGAGAACTGGCGTACTGCACAGACATTCCATCTGTTCTTGAATGACAGATGCCAGGAATAGAGAAACATTTTATTTTGCCACTTTCCTGTAGGGCGAGAATGAAACTTTAATGCACCTCTAATTTTGAAAAAAAATAAAGTCTGTAGACCTATGTCCCATTCGACACAGACGGTTTCATTCAGTCCATGATGTGAGCGCATCATAAGTAATCATTTATGTACTCATGAAAATATAAAAGCAGAAATGATTAGTTACAGCCAACGGTTCTCTTGTTGCGTTAAATTATTGATGGATCACACACTGTATTTAAATGAGTCAGCTATGATGATGTTATTGTATCCGTTAATACTTTTTGTCTGAATGTTGCTATATTAAGTGCGCCATTCTCTGTTCTGTAAATAAGTTAGTGTTATTTCTGTCCGTCTAACTATCATTCTATGTACCGGTAATTTACATATTGGGAGAGGCGTTGAGATAGGCTAAGCCTGTTCGCCGATCCCAGTTCACCATTTGTGAATAAATGTATTGTTTAAACCAACGGTTCTCCTGTTTAAGTTATATATTCCAAGTGATGTATTTGTTTCTTTTCGGATCTGCCAATGATGTCTTGCAGTCCATGTCCGTCGAGGGATATCTGTCACCGGAAATACCCGAGAAGTTGCGAATGAGGAGATATGTGATGCATTATATAGTATAAAAAGCGCAGTTCACATGGTTAAAAAATACAAAACTTGATTATCATCGGTACACAGTCAATGCAGCAAAAATGCATATTTACAACAGAACTATGCGAGGATGTGTACATTTATTTTACACATTTGCTGTGTACCCTACAGAAAGTATAGTGATCTGTACACTAATACTGGTGTGTACGTGACGAACCCACTAGAACACGGTTACTGTGATACAAAATGTACATTTTCATCGGTGTGTACCGGACAAACACTACATGTGTCGTGTATTTTGAAGACATAAACTGTGACTTTTTCTAGCGAAATCTGTAATGTGGGAGTATATCCGCGCATGTCATGATGTTATAATATTGAGGTAGACATTCATTGGAATTAAGATGATTCAAAGTTCAGTAATTCGAAATACTCTCCAAGTTTAAGACAAGGATAACTTTTAAACCGAGGTACAGTATGAGGTTAGCCTAGTTTTACGTATACTTTGATTTATCCTTTTAATTTGGTGGTAATGTCCTTATATGAATTAGGTCTTTGGATTATGGACACGGAAATTCTTTAATGAACGACAGCTGAATATCGGATTATGGATTAAACGCTTGTATATTACAGAGTGATACAACGTGGAATCGATACAAGCAATACTTACGAGATTGTGATGTCTCATAACCTGGTGGAGACTTGGTGGCCTCTGTCGTCACGTGGTCAAATATGGAGGCGCTGTTATCACTTGTCGTCAGTACCAAAGCAAGTTAGCCAGCTGACAGCTAGCTGTGTGTAACTCAGCAAGAATACATATTGTTGTTTGTACAGGCGAACTGCTTTATGTTTTGGCTTATCTAATACTTCATATCCTCGACCATTTTCGACCACCGAACTCAAATACATAAGTAGGGCTTAAATAGACAGCGACAGCTGTGACTTTGCTTCAATGATTCTCACCTTGGACGTCAGTTACAGCATCCCGCCACTTGGGGAGAGCATCTGTATCAATAAATAAACAGATTGATAAAAAATTATCTGAGTTTCCCATGATGATCTGTTAGTGTAATAAAAAGGAAAATGACCTGTCCAGAAAATCATAAAATTCCTGTAAACCAACCAGGAATGGAGGGGAATTTATGCTCCCATTTCCAGCCTTTTTGATGTTGAGCCTATGTGCATACCACTACCAGCAGATTCAAATGATCATGAACAAATTCAAAATAGCGGCCATGAGCATGTGATTGTTCATCGTTTTTAGCCCGGTGATGGTGGGCTGTTCAAATCACTTTCGTCCGTGGTCCGTCGTCCGTCCGTCCGTCCGTCCGTCCGGGCGGACGTCCGTCCGTCCGTCCGTCCGTCCGTCGTCCGTCGTCAGTCCGTCCGTAAACAATTCTTGTTATCGCGATTTCTCAGAAATTACTGCACGGATCTTTCTCAAATTTGGTACACAGGCTCCTTTTGGGTCTAGTTGTGCAAGATACCTTTTCTGGTCTGATTCGAACTTCCAATATGGCCACCAGGCAGCCATCTTAGATTTCCCCATGAAATTTTGTTATCGTGATTTCTCAGGAAATACTGAATGGATCTTTCTCAAATTTGGTACACAGGTCCCATATGGGGCCTAGTTGTGCAAGATACCTTCTTTGATTCGATTCGAAAACCCAAGTTACGCTTCAAATTATTAAGATATTCCCGAGTTGTGATGTTGTATCACACGAATCGGCAGATCAAGCGGCAGGGCATGTTTTATATATTTACTATGGAGAACATCCATACCTTTACCTTCTATATCGAGTTCAAATGATTCCGAATTAAAATGCATTTCTTCAAGCTTTAAATCAGCTTACTTTACTCCATGCCGTTGCAAGTGAACTGCGCGTCTGCCGACAGGCCGGCTGCACAAAGGGATGCCACTCTTGTGACACGTCATAACTCGACAACTGCAGACTACTGCATGTTTCGATCCAAGGGAGATAATCAGGATTTAGACACTAGACAGACCAAATCCCTTCAGTATTAAGTTTGTACCATCTTACTATTTTCGAGCATGGTGATAGCCCAAACTAGCCCAGTAAACAGAGCAGAATTAGCATTCGTTCCTAATTATAAACTCTTATTATGTTTCATAGCTCATGCTGAAGTGTCAAAGAGATTTGTCTTTGCTTCCAGTACCCAATGATGACACGTGCAAAAACAAAAATAAAAAATACTACAAAACGAAGATGAGGGATGCTCCGGACATTCACTTTCAGACTAACTGTTCACTTGTACTATAACAACCGATATCAAGTGCAGTTTCTAGAAATGTTGAAACTCCTGAAACTTAGACAGATAATATCTTGGTGTTTTCCAGTGTCCCTTTTTAAATCTGTTCCGCTCAAATTCGAAATTCTGCAAACAAAATTACAAATCAATCGTTTATTCTTAGTAACAATGGACAAAAAATCCTCTTGTCATTAGCTTACAATCATGGGACAATGGTGGGCGCCAAGATCCTTTAGGATCTCTCTAAGTGAGAGAGAGAGAGAATTAAAGAATATGTGACAATACGGGAAAAACTCCCTTGTGTGTAATGTTAATCGAGCTGATTTTTTTTTCAATCCAAAACCTGCCAAACCAGATTTTTCTTGCAGTTTACATACTGAAATAACAGCCTCGAAAAATTGAGATGCTCCGTTGTATAAAAATGGATATATGATTGATCAACATGTGCTCCCTGATCTGATTTGGTATTTTGGGGGCATTTACAGTGAGGATTTTCCGTTATAGCAAAAATATAACACCTCAGACCAAAATAATTTTGCCATGGAATATATTAAGAAGTTTGTTTATTTGAAACTACAAAACATATAAGGGAAATGGGAAGAGGTACCAACATACTGACAGAGTCACAACGCTTCACAGTATAGTCTTCTGGTTACCCTATTCTAAAGCACATACCAAGAATCTAACGATTCGTAACATGTGTTGTATCTCAGGTACGCTTTTGTTGTACCTGTTCATGTGGCAACTTGGATGATATGACCACACGGCCCCTAGCCGTGAACAAGGAATGGTTTTGGGTTGAGGTGTCATATGTTTTCTACAGGAAGAAAATCCTCCATGAAAATGCCCTCAAAATACCGAAATAAGCCGGTTCTGATCAATCATATCTCCATTTTTATGCAACTGAATATCTCATTTTTTCGAAGGGGATATTTCAGTTTGTAAGCTTGAAAAAAAATATTATTTGGCAGGTTTCGAGCTAAAATAAAAATCGGCTTTATATCAGTCACAAAGGAGTTTTTCGTATGTAAACGTCACATGCCCTTTACCGTGACGTTCATCAATATGACGTAAGTATGGCCATCTAGAATTTTCGCATTTGGTGGTAGAACTTGACCGTATTGGTCGGGATTTCTATACCGTATCGGGGAGACTTCGTCAACCAAAAGATGTTTGGTAGCTTCAATAAGAAGATTGTTTACTGTGATTCGGCGCGAAATGATACATCATCGCAAGGTGAGAACATCACAATTAGATGTTATCATGCATCAGTAATGGTATCCACAACTTGACCACCTGACAGTTTCAGGCATACTTCTGCTCTCTTGATACTCAACTGTGAGGAGATTTGCATTAGCACCCCCTATGTTTTACCAGTATGTAATGATTATATTTGCTATATTCATAGCGCTGGCTTAGTCCTTGTCCGCATTTAGGAATTTCGAGTGAAGTCGGAATTTTGGTAACGATCGTCGGTACACGCTCCGACTAGCCGAAACTGTATAGGTGGACTTCACCTGAGGGTCATTGTAACCGAATAAATTCCTATTTGCAGGTACGTAAACTTATGTAACTCTTGTAGTAGAATCAGTAAGGATCTTATCTTAATTTAGCACGCATCGATCGAGTAGCATTCTATTAGAAAAGTGTTGTATTTCATCGATAAAGTTAACGCTGGCGAAACTCATTGTGACGTCACACGAACATGTCCTTTTGAGCGTTGTTGGAATGTAAAATCTCTAGCGGTTTTTTCTATAGTTTGCCGAACGCCAGAATTACACAGATATTATCTGAGAGTGTAGGTCTATTAATTGTCGACTTCTAATCAAGCGCAACAGATAGTTTTATTACATAAAGTTACGAATATTGTGGAACGTATGTTGAAATGTATGGTGGTTCATGCGAACCTAGCTACAACATGTAACCTAGTGATGACGTTTATATATTGCCCTTATATTGTCACTAGGTTACAAGCCACTGCAAACCACATTTGTCTTTTATTTTCCGTATGGTATAAAGAATCAAGTTACGGCCACATACCTATCATTTCTTGGTAGATGGTATCATTTCGAATAGCGGTGACACACTGCCCGCAAAATCCGCTGCCGATTTCATCGCATTTCAGTCAGTTTTTCCAGCAGCTCCCGCTTCGATCTGCAATTTATCTTCCATGTTTCTTTTCGAAATGAACTGCGCATGCGCCAATGCCGTGACCTTTGTAAAACTTTCTCACTGTTTTAGGAGATGTGAGAGATTTTAACGACACTCTATTGTAGCCCTTATGTCCCTTGACAAGGGTTTGCTACAATTAATGCAATTATCCATGCTTAACTTTGACAAGTTAAAAATCGTCTGCTACCACGCTTTCCGGTTTTACAAAGGTCACGGCATTGGCGCATGCGCAGTTCATTTCGAAAAGAAACATGGAAGACAAATTGCAGATCGAAGCGGGAGCTGCTGGAAAAACTGGCTGAAATGCGATGAAATCGGCAGCAGATTTTGCGGGCAGTGTGTCACCGCTATTCGAAATGATACCATCTACCAAGAAATGATAGGTATGTGGCCGTAACTTGATTCTTTATACCATACGGAAAATAAAAGACAAATGTGGTTTGCAGTGGCTTGTAACCTAGTGACAATATAAGGGCAATATATAAACGTCATCACTAGGTTACATGTTGTAGCTAATGCGAACCTTGTGTAGCTGATTTCAACATGTGGTACTCTTGATAACTGTTAACAAATCATATGAGTTTGTTTGTTGAGACAGTTTACGATTTCTGACATGAATTCATTATATATTGGAATCTATAGAAGATCGGTAGTCTCAATTTGTGCATTTTATCAGATGTGAGCAAATTTCGTTTTATGGTAAATGGAATGGAAATCTATGGAAGACCAGTAAGGCCACTTCGAATTGTTTCATGAATTACTTGAATGATTTCTGTTTATTGTCAGATGTGAATGGAATCTATGGAGGACTAGTAGCCCCATCTGTAGTATTTTAAAAGGCATTTCCATTAATTTCCTCCCTGTCTTGTAAAAGAAATTCATGGTCGACTGATAATCATATTGCGACATCATGGAATATTCCGATATTTCTGTTAAATGAAAAGTGTTACGGAAATGTAGACAATATCGGTTGACATTGCTCGTCTTAATGAATCATGTATTGCAATTGATTGTTAAGTGTAACAGCTAACTATGGAAGACCAATGGTTGCTATTATTGTTCTTAAAAGCCATCAGTATATCAATGGGGTGAAATATAGCATTGATGTATGGAAGGCCATTGGTCACACTTATTACGCCCACTATTCCATTTCTATATGTTCTCACGTCCGTTGAGTATGGAGAAAAGTATGGATGACTAGTTGTTGCATATTGCTAATTTCGTGTTATGTTTGTTATAAATTCTTGATAAAAGCGCTACATGCATCCATTATTAGCGGTAAATATAAGTCAAGACGAACATTGAGAATAACATTGTAATGTTTATTGGTATTGTGTGGATACACATGAGATTGTTCAGTTAAAGCCAATACCACAATCTATGGAAGCTAAACTGTAACATCATTACCAAATTCATTGTTTGAAAGAACCGCATGTTATTGGTAAAGATCAGCGGTACACGTTCCGACTAGCCGAATCTGTATAGGTGGACTTCACCTGAGGGTCATTGTAACCGAATAAATTCCTATTTGCAGGTGTTCTGCATTCTGGACCCATCTGTGTTGGAGTTTGTCATTGGAAGCTCTACTAACCTCAACATCGGCGCCAACCCGTCTTACATGTTGGGGGTCTGTCCGGGATGGTAATGGATGTTATGGTGACTACATTTCACAGTCAACGATGTATACGGTGAATGTTGTACCAAAGGAACACAGAAGATATCATTTCCTTCCCAGGGAAATCTTTAGATGTGGTTGGACCAGTGAGAGCACAGACACTATGCTATGGTGACAGATTTAGTGGACAACAGACATTGAACGGATTAAGGTGAACTAGAAGTGACACTTCAACATACTGAACGGTGATTTACAAAGGCGTAGTCTGTGCTCGGAGTTTTGTTGAAGACAATATAATTGATTGCTGTTCTTTGTACTAACTGATTTCTGGAATAACATTATATGGTAGGTCAGGAGAGACAACTGAACAATTGAAATACCTGCTGGATTTGTTAAATCCACCTACCATCAACGGAACAATTCAGCTGAGTTATTGCGGTGATTCCAAGGACAGCTGGAGTTAGATGAAATATACTTTGAACTCTCATGACAGATTTAGATGTCACCAAAATAAGATATCACAGTGGGCATGCATGGAGTGTAGTGAACTGTTGAGAAAATCTGAACTTTCTCCATGCATGAACTTTGATGAACTTTTATATATGTGATGAAATTGATTTTGATTGACCTATTATTTGAAATTCACTCAGGGATTTAGCATACTACCTGCTCGTGTAGCCAGAAAGGTAGGTGACAGGTGCAATTTATGAATTATTTTTTTGTATTGCTTGCTGTCTTGTCCAACTGTGCTATTACCATGTCTGATGCTGAACTCGAATTTGAAATAAGGAGGACAGTTTACACCCTCTCTGCCAGCCAGCTCGTAGATTTGCTGAAAGACATAGGGGGTACCGGGTGACCACAAACCTGAGCAGAGAAGGGCAAGGCTATGCAAGATATTTGAGAAGTTTCTAGCAGTTGAGATCACGAATGAGGATGGAGGCGTAGCAACTATGCTGTCGATACAGTCAATTCTATTTGCTGTGGAAAGACCAGCGGAGTCTCAAAATCAAATGGCTGGCGAGAATATTGTCACCGATAGAAGAGAAATACCGCCACCACCTGCCAATAAAAGGGAGACGCCACCTCCGAGCTGGAGAAGAGAGTTCGAAATAACTGACCATATCAAGGACGCAACGCACAAGGACCGTTTGAGTTACCTGAGCCTAAACTACCAAATTGATCTGGGGGTGAAACAAGGCTACTCTGAGGAGGAGATAATACAGGCAGCCTTGAAAGCAGTGGCACCAGGGCTAGACTTTCGGGATTATCTGTGGGGTAAACCTCCTCGTGATCTCGTATCGCTGAAGCGGCTGATGAAATCCTATTGTAAGGATAAACGCACCACAGAGATATACAACCAGTTGTGTTCAGCAGTACAGGATGATAAGGAAGATGAACAAGCTTTCATAATCAGGGCTCTGGACTTGAAACAAAAAGTACTGTTGGCCTCAAAACAAGAAGCTGCATCAGTTCGCTATGACGCTGCTTTGGTGGATGGTATGTTCCGACGGACAGTTCGGCCTTCGAAGTGATGTGGTACGTCAGGAGATGAGAGTTCATCTCGAAAATGAGGCTGCAACGGATGAGGACCTGATCATGGAACTTAACATGGTAGTGTCGGGCGAAAGTGAGCATCAGCAGAAACTGAGAACTGGCAGACATCGGACAAAGGTGAGTGTAGTAGCTTCTGAAGAATCTCCAGACGAATTTGAACAAAATTCGGTAACCAGTACCCAAGTAAAGAAAAAATCGGCTAAGGTGAACCTCCCGGAAGAAGTCCAGAAGTTGCAAGAGGCGGTAGCAACCATGGCTAGTAAACTTGATAATTTGGAGATGCCCCCTACTAATCCTGAAAGGATGACAAGGAAAATGAGGAAGCAGGACAAGGGCAAGGCGGGAAATGGAAATACAAAACGAAAATTCATCAGAGGGTGCGAGATTTGCAGAGATTTGGGCAAAGGGGGGTCATGTGACCATTGCTGCAAGTGCGGAAGTGATGAACATTGGGCGAAAGGCTGTAAAAAGGGCAAACAGAAGCCCAGCCACCAACAGGGAAACTAAAACCAGCTACATTAAAGGGACCATGTGTAGCTTGAAACCGAGGGTCCCAATTTTCACCAAAAGTACAGATAAACTCTTGTGCCACGTTGAAGAGTCTGGATGGGAATGTTAAAGTGGGCAGTAAAAATCATGCTGTAGCCAGACTGATCGGGAAAAGATGCATGGGGTTGTGCACTGTTGATGGTGTGGAAACCAAGGCTCTTTGGGATACGAGATCCCAAGTGAGCATTTTTCCGCGTTCATAGTTGGACAAGAACTTTCCCAGAAGAGAAGTTCACGACTTAGCAGAGCTTATGCCTGAGGAATTGAACTTAAAAGCTGCAAATGGCACGAACATTGGTTATGCTGGTTGGGTGGAAATGGGATTCTGCTTGGCAGATAGCAACAGTGACAATGCGCTCCCTGTCCCAATGCTGGTTACGGATGAACCAGGAATGGATACTCCATTGATAGGTTTTAATGTTATTGAACAATATGTTTGCCAAGGAGGAAACACTAGTGATAAAAGTGACAATCTTCAGAACTCTAGCATTATGGTGAACTTGATTAAGAATGCATTACCAGAAAGGCAAAGGTTCCATGCCAAGAAAGTGGTTGGTTTGATTAGCCGTGAGGAAGAAGATTTACCTTGCCTTGTTCGGACTCCACGCAAACGACTAAATATCCCACCGAGGAAAGTGACACAGATCACTTGTAATGTTCTTCCAGGCCGGTGCACAGAGGGAATGCTACTATACCTTGAAGCTGACCTCGACTCCCGGCTACCCTATGGCCTAGAGGTCGCGGAATCTGTAGTGGAATTAGGCAAACACCGTAAAGTGGACATTCTGCTGAGAAATACCACTAACCATGACATTTCCATTCTAGGGCGAACAGAGATAGGTACCCTATATATGGTTGACACTATCACACGTGTGGAACCGGTTGAGGCGGATACTGAACTAGGGAATCACTCGGCAGATCAAACACAGAAACTCAAATTCAATCTCTCAGATACAGATTTGACAAAGGTACAGCAGAAGACAGCTCGTGAGATGCTTGATGAAGAAGTCGGCGTGTTTGCAAGGGACGATGATGATATCGGTTGCCTCAAGGACCTTGAAATGGACATCAAGTTAAGTGATGATGTAACCGTACAGAAAACCTGTTGTTCAATCCCACGCCCATTATATCAGGAGGTGAAAGATAAAGATTATCTAAAAGCAGATCCTCCTATTCGTCACCAATGGTGTGTGTGAGGAAGAAGAGTGGCGATCTTCGCCTATGTATCGATTACAGGCAGCTGAACGGGAAGACCATAAGGGACAGACAACCTCTGTCTCGTATCCAAGATGCTCTCGAATCTCTCTCAGGTAGTGCACGGTTCACAGTTCTTGACCAAGGGAAGGCCTACCACCAAGGATTCATCAAGCCCGCCAGTCTTCATCTTACAGCGTTTGTGTCTCCTTGGGGACTATATGAATGGGAGAGGATCGCGTTTGGCCTTACGAACGCACCTGCAGCCTTTCAACGCCACATGGACGAAATCTGGGAGATCTTCGAGACCGTATATGTCTTCCCTACCTGGATGATGTAATTGTGTACAGCGCCACTTTCGAGCAGCACGTTAAAGACGTCAAAGCTGTCCTGAAACGACTCGCAGAAGCTGGCGTCATACTCAAGGCATCTAAGTGTCATTTCTTCAAAAGGGAAGTTCGATATTTGGGAAACATTGTTTCAAGGATGGGTACCGTGCGGATCCAGAGGACATTGAGGCTGTTTTGAAGCTCAAGGACAAGGTTCCCGAGACTGTCGGTGATGTACGTCGTTTAAGGGGTTCATCGGATACTATCGGAAGTACATCAACAACTTCTCCAGAGTGGCCAAACCCATTTATGAACTGTTGAAAACCCCACCAGCTGGCGATACGAATACCAGAAAACGTGGAGGGAACTCAAGACCTAGACCCAGATCCCGCCAAAGACAAGGTCAGGCACCATCAAGCACGCGCATTAAATGGAAACCTGCGCATCAAGAAGTGTTCGAATCACTGATTTCCTCGATAACTCAGGGACATGTTATGGCGTATGCAAATTTCGACAAACCATTCATCCTCCATACTGATGCCTCAAGCGAAGGATTAGGCTCTGTTCTCTACCAAGAGCAAGATGATGGAGTTTTGAGAGTGATAGGCTATGGGTCCAGGACTTTGAGCCCGTCTGAGAAAAACTACTATTTGCATTCAGGCAAATTAGAATTTCTGGCCCTCAAATGGGCAGTAACAGAACGTTTCAAGGATTATCTCTATTATGCTCCGAGCTTCGTTGTCTATAGCGACAACAATCCCATGACATACTTCTTGAGTTCAGCGAAACTTGATGCAACTAAAATGAGGTGGGTCGCCGAACTTGCAGATTACAACTTTACAATCAAATATAGGCTTGGCAAAAGCAACGGCGATGCTGATGGACTATCCCGCATACCAGCAGACATCTCAGATCTGGTGTCAAGTTGCACTGAGGAACTCACACAAGATGGTATCATTGCCTTGATACGTGACTTACAGGACCCAGCGTTGCAGACACCATCTTGCCATTCTCAGGATTGTGATGATGATATTTATATTTCTGGCATCACGATTGAGGAAATCAACAAGGAAGAGATTATGCAAGCCCAGCGGAATGACCCGGAATTCAGGGAATTCTTCGAACTGCAAACCCAGAAAGATGTTTCACTTAAGGAACTGAGACAGAAAACGCCCAGGACGGCAGCTGATCGTCTTTTCAATGACTACATTCTCCGCTTCGGCTTCCCAAGTCGGATTCACCATGACCAGTGTGAAGAATTTGAAAACAATCTCTTCAAGCAGCTTGAACACCACTGTGAGATGGCTAAATCCAGAACCACGCCACACCACCCACAAGGGAACGGCCAAGTCGAACGATACAACCGAACACTTTTGGGCATGCTGAGGACACTGCCGCAAAAACACAAATCAGCATGGCACGTCCATCTCAACAAGATGACACATGCCTACAACTGTACGAGGCATGATGCTACAGGGTACACTCCATTCTTTCTGTTGTTCGGTCGCTCCCCCAGATTACCAGTTGACATCATGTTTGGCCTTGAAAGGAAGTGTGAACGACGTGACCCAGCGTATGTTGCTGACTGGAGAGAGGGTATGCAGGTCGCTATCCGCACAGCATCTGATAAAGCAAGAAAAGCCGCTTCCCAATCCAAGAAGCAATATGATAAGATCCGTTGTACAAAGCAAAGGACCTCATCGTGTGTTGCACCGAAACCTGCTTAAAACGTGTGATAGCCTTCCTGTAAACCCGAGTGACACTGTGAGCAAGCCGAAGAACAGGAAACCTACGCAGAAGGATGTCAAGGCCATGGATCCCGTGGTGGAAACTCCAGTACAGAGCTCTGATGAAGATGATCAATCCTTCTTGCCACTGCGCCCGTCGAATCCACGTCTACTCAATCCCCAAGCTGTGACATTCAATCCACGGTCACGTTCTACCCCTCTGCCAGATGCAGAGAACCCCAGTGATGTTGATAATGGTAGGGATATCATCCAACAGGACAGTGAGGAGAGCATGAAACAGATGACCAGGACGACTCTCAACCAAGGCGTCCCAGGAGGACACGGAGGCCTCCTATGCGCCTAACGTATGACGCCGCTGGGAACATGAAGGAGTACACCCAGACATTCTGCCACTGTTGCAGTGAACTGGGATACTTACCCGTTAAGTTCAGTTGTACTTCTCCTAATCTCACAGGACGTTGTTTAGGGTTCACTGCAGAGAGCTTAAATGATCACTTGAACTGTAAATCCAACTGTTTCCTTGTACGATAGTGCTACAATTGAACTGACTTACTGCATGTTACCTACTGCCATCTTGACATACTGTAAATCGTTATTACGATATTGAAGGATTGGTTATGTAGCCTATATGGACACGTGTGGTACAGATACCATGTAGGAGCAACACTTGACTGGCCAGCGAGTGATTGCCCCTTGTAGAGAGAATAGTTCTCTGAAGCATACCCTTCTCTTCGGATGTAATGTAGTATATGGAATGTCGAGACGACACTTTTAGAGGCGGGGTGAATGTGAGGAGATTTGCAAAAGCACCCCCTATGTTTTACCAGTATGTATGATTATATTTGCTATATCCATAGCGCTGGCTTAGTCCTTGTCCGCATTTAGGAATTTCGGGTGAAGTCGGAATTTTGGTAACGATCGTCGGTACACGCTCCGACTAGCCGAAACTGTATTGGTGGACCTTACCTGAGGGTCATTGTAACCGAATAAATTCCTATTTGCAGGTACGTACACTTATGTAACTCTTGTAGTAGAATCAGTAAGGATCTTATCTTAATTTAGCACGCATCGATCGAGTAGCATTCTATTAGAAAAGTGTTGTATTTCATCGATAAAGATAACGCTGGCGAAACTCATTGTGACGTCACACCAAAATGTGCTTTTGAGCGTTGTTGGAATGTGAAATCTCTAGCGGCTTTTTCTATAGCTTGCTGAACGCCAGAATTACACAGATATTATCTGAGAGTGTAGGTCTATTGATTGTCGACTTCTAATCAAGCGCAACAGATAGTTTTATTACATAAAATTACGAATATTGTGGAACGTATGTTGAAATGTATGGTGGTTCATGCGAACCTTGTGTAGCTGATTTCAACACGTGGTACTCTTGATAACTGTTAACAAATCATGTGAGTTTGTTTGTTGAGACAGTTTACGATTTATGACATGAATTCATTATATATTGGAATCTGTAGAAGATCGGTAGTCTCAATTTGTGCATTTTATCAGATGTGAGCAAATTTCTTTTTATGGTAAATGGAATGGAAATCTATGGAAGACCAGTAAGGCCACTTCGAATTGTTTCATGAATTACTTGTTTCATGTTTATTCTCAGATGTGAATGGAATCTATGGAGGACTAGTAGTCCCATCTGTAGTATTTTAAAAGGCATTTTCATTAATTTTCTCCCTGTCTTGTAAAAGAAATTCATGGTCGACTGATAATCATATTGCGACATCATGGAATATTCCGATATTTCTGTTAAATGAAAAGTGTTATGGAAATGTAGACAATGTCGGTTGACATTGCGCGTCTTAATGAATCATTTATTGCAATTGATTGTTAAGTGTAACAGCTAACTACGAAAGACCAATGGTTGCTATTATTGTTCTTAAAAGCCATCAGTATATCAATGGGGTGAAATATAGCATTGATGTATGGAAGGCCATTGGTCACACTTATTACACCCACTATTCCATTTTCTATATGTTCTCACATCCGTTGAGTATGGAGAAAAGTATGGATGACTAGTTGTTGCATATTGCTAATTTCGTGTTATGTTTGTTATAAATTCTTGATAAAAGCGCTACATGCAGCCATTATTAGCGGTAATTATAAGTCAAGACGAACATTGAGAATAATATTGTAATGGTTATTGGTATTGTGTGGATACACATAAGATTGTTCAGTTAAAGCCAATACCACAATCTATGGAAGCTAAACTGTAACATCATTACCAAATTCATTGTTTGAAAGAACCGCATGTTATTGGTAAAGATCAGCGGTACACGCTCCGACTAACCGAAACTGTATAGGTGGACTTCACCTGAGGGTCATTGTAACCGAATAAATTCCTATTTGCAGGTGTTCTGCATTCTGGACCCATCTGTGTTGGAGTTTGTCATTGGAAGCTCTACTAACCTCAACATCGGCGCCAACCCGTCTTACACAACCAGTCAAGTAAGCCACTTTCCAGCTATTAATAAGTTGCATCTAACTCGCTCCGTCGAGTAAAACAATACGTCGAAGCCTTGATTCCTGGGTGCTTTCTTAACTGACAAATTTACTGCCAGAATCCGATCGTGATACTCAAATATTTGTTCACATCGTAACATGTAAATCCGCTTCACAGCTCTTAGCCAGTATTCAATAGCATTTGGTACATACTGACATTTTGCTGTTAGCGGGTGGTTGATGGGTGTCCGGTGGGCACCGGTTCCTGTTGCTTCAATTCAATTTGCTGAAAAGCAACAGGAACTTGATATTGTGATTTCTAGCGCTGTAATATCACCTGTCTTTATTGTACCATGTAAGAGTCCTGTCTGTGTCTTGTGTGCTGGCCCCTGTTTAATGGGTGGATGGGGGTGTCTGGTTCCATGTTGCTTCAAAGATTTCTTCTTTGAAGCAGCAGGAACACAACTTGGTTGGGTGTATCTTAGTTGCCTATCACGTTGGGCACACCGGTTCTCGTCAGATCACCGAAGTTAAGCAACGTTGATCTCGGTCAATACGGGCTGGGCTGATCAGTGTCTAGGATAATAGGAACTGTGAACCTCTCATGTACGCACCGTAGGCACCGTCGTGATATGGCTGAAAAAAATGTTGAAAACGACGTTAAATCCTACTCACTCACTCGTGCCTGGTTCGTTGCGATATGACTGAAATAATGTTGAAGGCTACGTTAAATACTATCCTCACTCACTCGCTCACTCACTCACTCACTCACTAATTTGTCTGTTAGCACCCTTATGCGCAATTTGATAATTAATGGCTGAAACTCTTCAAACAAACGTTCAAAGATCATCAATGTAAGACAACAGGACCGAATCATTCACCTAAATCTTTGAGAATCACGTCTAAATGAACCTACTGGTGTTATCGTTGCTGCTATATTGTTAAAGGATTAACTTAAATTGTTTGCAAGTTAGAGGATGAGGATGACTCCATGCCGCTAAACGCGATGTCTTGGTACGTAATGTCTCCTGATTCGACAAAAATAATTCATGATGATTCCCTCTTCAGATCCACAATATTCAATACACATGTCAACACACGTGCTTCGTTTGTTTACTTAAATTAACTTTCGGAATAAATAGGAGGAGCATTCACGAAATGATAGACATATATGGACGCGAAAGTTCACCCAGCTTTACCATATTGACATATGTAGGCAAGTTCTTGATAACAGGATGTCTGCTGCCAAACCCAGGTTAATTGATCAATCAGATTATTCTTACAGAAAGCAGCGCAATGCGAAGAAAATATCCAACTAATAAGAGCTGATACTCTGCTTTCCCAGAAATTCACCAGCACGGGCGTACCTGGAAATGAAAACAGATGTAATATAGATTTTAGTATGGAGAGGTTTGACGATACTTGATAGTGCAAGAACAACAATAATAAATCGATACATGTCTTTTGTTGAGTTTTCGAAGTTTAATCTCACTTCGTTTTCAAAGTAACGGTAAGTGTACTGCTCGGTCAAAATATGCATGGATTTGTTGTCGTCGTTTTGCAGACCTAATATATACAGTATATATCTCGTATTTTGCTTTTCCAAACATACAACCTGTTCTCGAAGCTGCCCAATGAGTAATATTCGGAACATATGTAGCAATAATTTGAAATTGAACTGAGACGCAATCACAGCCTAAATGGTTGGTGCATTTAGGAACATCTGGACAAAAATGGCATTGCGGGCGTGTTAGACTGATTATATGACATTTCTAGTACAATTCAGGAATATCCCGCGGAATTTTTCTTTTGTTCCGCTTTGATAATATTGTGATCAGCAGTCTACTTGCTTTGGAACTCTTCTGGTGTTCCAGCCTATGCGTTCTTCCACTAATCTACATGATATTCAGGGTAGGTTGTAGCGAATTAAACTCGATACAGTCGATCGTATTCGATCGAGGAGGCATCCCTTTCGCATGTTAACCCTATCTGGCCTGGGGGGGGGCTATGGCCCCCCTACCAAACTTTCTGCACTATCTCCGGAACGGCAAAAAATGGAGAGCTGAAACTCCGTAACTTTATAGTTTGTCTTATTGGGGTCATTTTGAGCCTGTTTGCATAACCCCCCGTGCAGAGGATCATGGGTAAATTCAAGATGGCGGCCACGTGGGGTACCAGAAAAGTGATGTTTTTGTCATATTTCTTCCAAATTTCTGCTTTTCCGCGATGAAAAGTGGGCAAAAACTATTTTGTTTCATATCACATTAATATTTTCTAATTTTTCATGCAGTTTTTGTGGAGAAATTGCAAAAATAAAAAAATCGGAAAATCTGACCGAAAAATCGACCAAAAAATGCCGTTTTCGAAAATGACGTCACTGTGACGTCATCAAAGCGGCCATCTTGACCCAAGGGTATAGTGTAATAAGTTTCAGCCCCCTAGCCCAAGGGGTAAGAAAAATGGCATCGGGTTTAGATCAGGACGAGGCTTAGCCGAGAAGTTGTTGACAGGAACAATTTTCCAAAACTTTAACAGCTATTTCGGATGGGGACAGGGACAGGGACGAAAACAATGGCAGGAACAGGAACACGGACATCCACAGACATCTTTTATATCCCTATATCGAGCTTGCCGCAGCTAAAGCAACAGGCTCAGTAAAAATCTGTTTTTCAGGAATTATTGTCCGGAAATGAAATTTAAACTAAAGGCGGATCAGCACAAAAAAAAATCACATGGTCTTGTTACCTGTACCTCCTGGATTTGTCACTGATGTGTTCTTGAATGAATGTCTCTATGTTAGTGGCTTTAAAATCTACAAGGCCACTGTCCTGTCATTTGTGGGAGAAATGTATATACATGTAAATGTTCCAGGGCCTGATATCACCATACTGTACACAATTGAATGACATGGCTGTAAACCGGGAGCTGAATATACTTTAAATGCAAATGGAATCGGAGGTCACACATTGAGTCCAAGGCCAGCCACTATTTCGAACCCAAACCGTGATCTTTCTGAGTCATGACTGGGAGCCAATCACTGATATGCTATCTATGCAAATGAGAATATGGAAATTTGTACCGAATCACAGACACTTGACCCACCCTACTGAATCAACAAGTATGATTATAGGTGAAAACCGCCGATCACGTGTCAAATTACAGTCAATGGTAGGTTTTCCAGTGCTTTCGTTATCAAGCGTGGGCGTGTGTCTGACCAGACGACAGTGACCACAGCCGAAAATGAACGATTTTCAGCATATCGATGACAGGTATGGTTACTGGTGTCCAGTCATATTTTGAAGGAGAAATATCGTACTATATTGTCACCAAACGTAGGGTTCTTACTATTTCAAGTTAACAAAATTTTAAACATTTTTGCGGCGAGAGGTGTTTTTAGGTGTTGGTAGACAGTCCATTGTAGGTATTAGCATCGAATTATAGTGTGAGGAAATGAGCACAAAATGAACACGTGGGAACTTACTACCTGCCTCATGTATCACTGACTCATTCATCTCTCGATTCCTTCCACTTGTGTGTGTTTAAGAGGAATATGAACCATTAATAGTATATTCTCTGTCTGTCTGATATTACGACAGTCCATTGTATCATCATCGGACCGATCGACAGTCCATTGTAGGTCAACATGCACTTGTGAATGATGCACAGAGAGCACATCGTCTGATCTAATGATTCGCCAAATGGACTGTTGCCAAGATAAATGGTAGCTACAATGGACTGTCGACATATCTGATATATAATCACATGTTGCCTCATTATAACATTGCAGCTGTTATGCGGCTTCAATGTGAAGTGATTCAACCTACAGTTCATGGTCGCATGACAAATGGACTGGTGCATTCACCTATAATCACACTTGTCGATTCAGTAGGGTGTTACCATAGGTCCGGATGGAAAATTTGCATATAATATAAATTGTTCAAAAAACACAAGTATCCAGTTTCGGACAGAGTTGAAAAAAAACAATTAAACGAGCGGCGATTGGCAAAAAACGCCTTATTTTAGGAGTAAAATGCACCCCCCGTACTCAGAGTCAAACTATATATCATTTGAAAGCTTGGACTCTCTTCTTTCAGATGAGGTAGGATGTGGTGATGAAAACTATTGCCGTATGCTTGAAAAATTAGGAAATGCAAGAACCATTGGATTGCAACTTTCTACTTTTAAAATGGGGGTATATGTATTAATATGACTATATCTTCACTCGTACCAGGCATAGGGCAAAATGGTTGGTGTCAATTGATTACGCAAAGGTTCTTCAATCGTTTAATATCAAAAACTATTTTGAGGTCATTGACCTGTGACGTCACAGGGGGACCATCTCCAAAATACAATCAAGTTGCGTCAAACGCACTAAAAACTATGTCAACAGTTTTTTTGTGGGTAAAATACTTCATTGTTAAATGGCCAAAATGGTTCTTATGTCGAATATAGTCATCGGCCAAATACTTCGGCAAAGATTTGGTGCAATTACCTTTTAAATCCTCAATTTAACGACCGTCATTCACCATAGTATATTAGGTAAAAAACACTAACTACTGCATTAGACGAGCGGCAATTGCAAAAACGCCTTATTTTAGGAGTGAAATGCCCCCCCCCCCCCCCCACACGGCCACATCCTATAGTGTGAGGTAGCAATTTCCTCTACATTAAACGGGGAATCGATTGGTAACAGTTATGTTAAGATATCTTGAATCGCGATGTCACTTGGGGGTCATCTCCAAATTCAGAATGAAATATTTCCTAAATACACAATTATGGTTTCTTTACTAAGTTATTCAATGTAATGAAATTCATATAATTATGACAAGTTATTGTCAGCGGTGCTGTGTATCATTACAGGGAAAGTACAGGCTATTTAAGGATTCTCACTACCTTAGAAAATAGAATATGTGAACAGGAAGTATCTCAAAATTATACATTTTCCATGTCTACTAAGCGTTTATCTAAGATTGCCAAACATCTGACTTCAGCAATACTTGATATGAATGTTTTATGATTTAATGTGTATAATTCAATGTTTTCTTTTATCTCTTGTTAATTTTAAAGCAATATCAAAGGTTATCTTGATTATCGTTGTGAGTGGGGGTCATCTCATAATTACTATTGCAATTTCACGATTTTCTCGGATATCAGCAACCGTAAATAGTTTAGTTCCGTGATTTAGACATTCAGAGTCATTTGACGTCGTAGCTGTATATTGTTTTGTCAAACGTACAAATTAGTTTAGAATTTAGAGCAGTTGCTTCAGATATTTTTGGGATTATGAATTCTGTATATCCTTAGCATATTTTTTATCAGGGGCCAAGCCTAATCATAAATACAATAGGACAGTCCCGGGATAGAACTATTTAATATAATAATAATATTTATTTTTGACACAGATTCTATAGAATGAACAAATAAGTAATAAGATGGCAGCCAAAAGACAAATTACTAGCGCGTTACATAGACTTGGCTAGACCAATGACACACTAAACGCGAAGTCTTAGACAAATCGGAAAGCCGCAAAGTTGTAAGTAAGAACTTGTCTGTCGACATGAGTCTGCTCCGTAGAAAATTAATCTGGAGTCGAATAACCTCATCAAAGCAGGGTACAGAGTTACTCCCAAACATGTACAGTAAGTAGCACTTCAATTCGGCATGGAGTGCATCAACCTGCGAAATGCGTTGCTGTAAGTGTTTTTTACAGTTACAAGACCGCAAATGGCTGCAATAGATACTGGTAAAGTACGACAAGAGAAGTCACCCTACTGAATCGACAAGTATGATTATAGGTGAAAACCGCCCGTCACGTGTCAAATCACAGTCAATGGTAGGTTTTTCGGTGCTTTCGTTATCAAGCGTGGGCGTGTGTCTGACCAGACGACAGTGACCACAGCCGAAAATGAACGATTTTCAGCATATCGATGACAGGTATGGTTACTGGTGTCCAGTCATTTTTTGAAGGCGAGATATCGTACTATATTGTCACAAAATGTAGGGTTATTACTATTTCAAGTTAACAAAAATTTTAAACATTTTTGCGGCGAGAGGTGTTTTTAGGGGTTGGTAGACAGTCCATGGTAGGTATTAGCATCGAATTATAGTGTGAGGAAATGAGCACAAAATGAACACGTGGGAACTTACTACCTGCCTCATGTATCACTGACTCATTCATCTCTCGATTCCTTCCACTTGTGTGTGTTTAAGAGGAATATGAACCATTAATAGTTTATTCTCTGTCTGTCTGATATTACGACAGTCCATGGTATCATCATCGGACCGATCGATAGTCCATGGTAGGTCAACATGCACTTGTGAATGATGCACAGAGAGCACATCGTCTGATCCAATGATATGCCAAATGGACTGTTGCCAAGACAAATGGTAACTACCATGGACTGTCGACATATCTGATATATAATCATATGTTGCCTCATTATAACATTGCGGCTGTTATGCGGCTTCAATGTGAAGTGATCCAACCTACAGTTCATGGTCGCATGACAAATGGACTGGTGCATTCACCTATAATCATACTTGTCGATTCAGTAGGGTGGAAGTGGCTTCTTCGCATCTTGAGAACACATATAGAACTTTCGAGTCAAAGTGTTGGCACGAATGCATAATTTTCTAGTTTGCACAGTCATCATTACTGTCAGTGATATCGCTGTAGATAAAATGACCAAGACATTCGGCGTTGTCTATGTACTCAGCTGTGAGTCAGTTTAACAGAGGTCATTGAACTTAAACGAAAACATAAGCATTTCTTAACGTTCAGGACAATATTATTGTCAGTCACAAAAATATCACATATATCAAGTGGATTATGAAGGCCCTTGGCAGAGGGTCTAATAAGGCATAAGTCGTCAGCGTATACTAGATGGTTAAAGAAGACCTCGACTACATTACATCCTAAATTGGACCGAGATATTTTGATGTCGAGTTCATGTATGTATAGACATTAAAGTACAGAGGAGACAAAACTCCTCCTTGACGAACTCCATTTCCAGCAGGGAACCCTCCGAGAAGGCATACCCACATCCTGGTAGCTATGAAAGGCGCAAAAGGACGCCATTGCCCACGTGACGTGGGTCAAGATTAGTCACGGGGTAATGCTTTAAAATTGACTCTACTGTAAAACCCGGAAAATAATTATCATTGTGGCTTTCAAAATACTAAATATCCAAACAAGTTTGAAGATGTTATTGTCTCGGAATAGGCATTTGCAAACACAAATCATCGCATGTAAATCTCCGTGGATAAAATAATGGAGCATTCCAATGTTAATAAATGGTTCGCTTCTTAACCTCGGCATGACGCCACATGGGCCTTGACGTCATTTCGCGTTTTTTGCTGTCAGAGACTTCCATATCGGGACTGTTCTACTAATATTTATGATGTATAATCTCCAATATTATCATCTCGCTTATTCTGTGTTTCGCAATGGTGTCAGGGCAGAATTGGTGGTTTTCAAGGCAGATAAGGCTCAAGTTCTGTACAGAATTATTACCGTTTTATTATCAGAGGTGACAGGACAAAGATCTTTTGTGGGCATTGAAAAATACCAGTCTCAGTTCGATTTTCTCGGATATACACATTTCATGTGTATTCATTTGTATTCTTAAACAGCATTGTTTCTTATAGTGGAGCCAAGTCGTCATTATGGTTGTCTCTCTTTTGCACTGGAGCTCCGTCGTTAACTGGAGCTAGAAATTCGTATAGGCACGGCTGAGTAGTATTCATACTACTTTGATATTATGTGTTACAGTCTGGATCTCAGCGGTATTATTCTGATGTATGTCTCGGATCATGCCATTTTCGTTACACGAAAGACATACGAACAATATCATGTGAGCATATATGGCCACTCGTAGGTAGAATCGGTATTCGGGGTTGAAACACGCCAGGAACGTGGGTATGTTAATGTGTCAAAACAGAAAATCTCGAATTGAGATTGGTATTTTTCAATACCTACAGAACTCCAGAAGCGAGAATTCTGTCCTGGCACATACATGTATGATAAAGCAGTAATAATAATGAGCAGAACCCGGACCTTACGGAAGACAGCGCTGAATAATCATGAAATTTGTCAAAGTATTTTTCAATTCCTACAGAACTCCAGAAGTGAGAATTCTGTCCTCACACCTTTGATAAAAAACCCGGTAATAATACTCTACAAAAAAATGCACCTTACCGACATTGGAAACTGTGGAATACAAGCGTCTAATCTGTCATTCAATATTCCACCGTCGTCCATTAAAGGATTTCCGCGTCAATAATCCGATGGCCCAAAAATAACAATGGCACTAAATTATAAGAATAAATCATAATATGCGTAAACCTAGGCTGATTTCCTGCAAGACAGAAGCGGTCAACAGTTTTCAATGATGTCCGAAAAACATCAAATTCGTATTGCTGATGAGTATTCTTAATCTATATGATATACGTTGTAAAGTCGTTATCTCAGTCACGCTTTGATTGTGTCTGTTCTTACGAAAACTATGAGGATGTTAAAATACATACGTTCATACAATCCCTAGCCCCGGGTTAAGCGGAATTAGACACTAGTTACGAAACGTACCGCCATAGATCTTGCACGTTCAACATGCGATATGTATCGTCCAATTTGAGAAAATTCGACTGGAGACGCTTGACGATATAGCCCTTTTTTACAGGTTCATATAAAGACATTGAGAAAAACAGCATACACATGAAATGTGTCAAAGCAGATAAATCTCCAATTGATATTGATATATTTCAATACCTACAGAACTCCAGAATCGAGAATTCTGTCCTGACAACTTTGATGAAAAATAGTAATAATTCTACAGAGGACTTGGACATTACGGATCTTGGAAACTGCGGACGACATCTGAAGAAACAGTGCTATTAAACAACGCTACAGCAGAAACGTCATTAGAAGCGATAGTTCTGCCCTGACATCATTAACAACCGGAATAATACTGTACAGCAGCACAAGCGAGATCATAATATTGGAGATTATATATCATTAATATTGATTGTATTGAAGATTAGGCCTGACACTTGTTGAGAGTTATGCTTGGGATATACAGAATATATACTCGACAAAATATCCGAAACGGCTGTTTTGAGGTACATGCGTACATATAGTGATGTCCTATACTCAGGATGTTGTAGGGTCAGAACATACCTGTAGAGTGGGTTTATTTATGGACATTTTCTTGTATGATATTAAACTGTGCAAGTAGGTTTCCAAGAACATACTCTTGATGTGACAATGTAAATACTAAGTTTAGATGACCCCCGGAATACTTTTAAAGTTTTCAAGAAGGTGGAAAATCAGGGACATATAAAGAGTAATTGATAGAATACTGTATCCACAAATCTTATCAAATGTGGTAGATTACCAAGAACCTATTGTGTGAAAACATGAAATTGCAATAGTAATTATGAGATGACCCCCACTCACGATAATCAAGATAACCTTTGATATTGCTTTAAAATTAACAAGAGATAAAAGAAAAGATTGAAATATACACATTAAATCATCACAAATTCATATCAAGTATTGCTGAAGTCAGATGTTTGGCAATCTTAGATAAACGCTTAGTAGACATAGAAAATGTATAATTTTGAGATACTTCTTGTTCACATATTTTATTTTCTAAGGTAGTGAGAATCCTTAAACTGCCTGTACTTTTCATGTAATGATACACAGCACCGCTGACAATAACTTGGCATAATTATATGAATTTCATTACATTGAATAACTTAGTAAAGAAACCACAATTGTGTATTTAGAAGATAAGAACCATTTTGGCCATTTAACAATGAAGTATTTTACCCACAAAAAACTTTTGACATGGATTTTAGTGCGTTTGACGCAATTTAATTGTATTTTGGAGATGGCCCCTCTTTGACGTCACAGGTCAATGACCTCAAATTTGTTTTTGGTATTAGAGGATTGAAGAACCTTTGCGTAATCAGTTGACACCAACCATTTTTCCCTATGCTTGGTAGGAGTGAAGATATAGTCATTTTAATACCTATACCCCCATTTTAAAAGTAGAAAGGTGCAATCCACTGGTTCTTGTATTTCCTAATTTTTCTATCATACGGCAATAGTTTTCACCACCACATCCTACCTCATCTGAAAGAAGATAGTCTAAGCTTTCAAATGATACGCAGTTTGCCTCTGTGTACGGGGGGGGGGGGTGCATTTTATTCCCCCAAACTGGGTCTCGGGCGCTCGTCTAAATAGGTCTGTTTCCCTAGACAGGTGCAATATGCACAACACAATTGAAGTTGATTGGCAAAGGCATTCAGAAGTTATCCGACGGAACAGATTGAACAAATGGGAAATTTGCGGGAAAGGGGATTTGTAGATGAAAACCCAGTCCCATGGCGCGACCCAGTTTCATGGCGCGATTCTGTCAACATTGAGTCAGCAGGTAATGGTGATTTATCATATGAATGATCACCGTGTTTTTTTCCCGATTTCGATATTACCCGCCAATACTATTCAGTACGAATGTTAAACCTGACAATTTTCTGGATGCAAAACAATCCAGATACTTTCTGGTTACACCCAATTTCGATAGGTCAATAAGGCAGTGTTCCATCGATATATAGTTTGGTATAGTAGTTTGGTATAGATTTAAGAATGATCAATCCTCAAATTCAACGTGTGCTTTTGTGTTATGGAGGGTACATATCTTTGGGCTATTGGATACCATTATCAATGAGATTAGGTTCCAACGTCACAAAACATTGTTGCAGAAACTTATAAAACAGGGCTATTCCTCCAAGCGCCTCCACTCAAAGTTTCTCAAATTTGGCGATACATATTGCATGCTGATAGCAAAAGAAGAACGTAGCGTGCAAGATCTATGGCGTTACGTTTCGTAACTTGTGTCTAATTCCGCTTAACCCGGGGCTAGGGGCCGTATGAACTCATGTACTTCAAGATCCTCGTGGTGCTCATATGAACAGTCACAATCAAAGCGTGACTGAGATACACCATTCTCTAGATAACGACTTTTGAACGATTATTATGGATTAAGAATACTGATCAGCGATACGGATTTTATATTTTTGGAACATCATGATGTCTTGTTGGCATCATTGAAAACTGTTGGCCGCTTCTCTCTTGCAGGAAACTAGCCTATGTTTATGTATACTATGATTGTCTTTTTATGTAATCTATGGTAATAGATTTACATTATGGGGGCATGAATTAAGTTCAAAGATATCCTTCCGCCCTCCGACCAACGTACACATCCTAAAGAAAGAACTCTTGAGCTCATCCTTGATATTGTATGTATTTTCTGTTTATTGTGATATTGTTTTCTTTCTTGAGTCTATTACTTTAACAATAGATATATTACAATACTCTTTTGTATCTGAAAGTGTTATCTTACAGCGTTTTGCTTGTTCCAGTGTCTCAGTTCGCGAGTAAATAGGCAGGAGGTTGTCGGGGTTGTCCTCGAGTGATTTGACTTGATCATTGCTGCGAACCTATTCTTCTTCTAGGAGACGTCTTAGTTCGATAGAGGCGCTATAATACATTCTTTTAATCACTCTCTTGTTCGTAATGTTTCCGTAAAATATTCTTGACAAATCCTGTTTCAAGGCATGTTAATTTTGTGCCGAGTTCGAGTGCACCATTTCCCGTTAATTTACGGTATGGTATATGTCGAGTTGACAAGAATCGGGTCAGTCTGAAATGGTGAAATCAGCATGAAGACCGAGGTCGGTAAGGGGTTGAAAAATTCTAAAACTGGTATCTCATTGTTCAATCAAATAGATGTTTATTCCGCTGAAAGCGTAATAATGTTTCATTAATGTAAGAAGAATAAAGAGTGTTGTTTATCGAGCAAAAATCTGAAGAGAAGCATTGTCTTGTAAACAAAGATGCGTCTTTCACAACCTGTGCCCCCCGCACACTATTTGGATCATATCATATTGGTAGGTCCTTCGTCATCTACACCAAGAAAATGCTTTGCCATAATCACTGATGATAAAGATACTTGAATCCTGACCCTGTCGTACGAATGAGTTTTGGGTGTCAAACATTCGTATCTAGACTAGTACCCAGCCACTCCGCATGACCCGCTATCGCTAAGCCCATTCTGATTTTGACTCCAGGGGTGAAAGAGCACGCATACCCAATTAACTGTTTCCCCATTGTTTTAGCAAAAAGATAGTTATTATCCGGAAACCATGAGAATATTACATTAGTGTGAAAAGAATAAAGAATACCTCAACGAGATGCTATTTGATTTAAGGAGAAACTTCACTACAATCCATCTCCCCCACGGTTTTCATTGTTTTTGGACACGAACCACACTGCCCGGGATAACCTCACTTGAGTCACTTGGCAAAATCAGCAGGGGTGAAAGTTGTAACAAAGCTGAACACGCGTTCATATTATTTGATCATATGAATAGTTTATACCCGTGAAAACGGTGGCAATATTTCAATGACATAAAAATAAGGTAACGGTTTATTCGAATACAAAACCCGAGAATGAATGATGATGTAATTTGCATGCGACTGGTCTTTCCACCCCCCGTGATCACCAGACTTCATGATTTAGATCGCCCGGGGATTGTTCGAAGCACGTGTTGAGGTCAACATGCTGTAAAAATTATAATGTGAAAGAAATACGTTCCAGACGTCACAGTTCAGGTACAAACTTTTAACGGGTGGTACTTTGCATGCAGCGACAGTGCCAATCTAATTATGGGATTGCTTTCTAGAGGGGGGTCCACTAATTGGTCACTCACTTTCGGATAGACCTCTTCACTTTATATTTCATGCAACTTCTGATATTGCTGTACGTGCTGACCTATTTCCATCTGGGCATGCGTAATTGTCTGACCAGTGAAAACGAAATCACTCCGACCCAAACAATTAACTAGGCCATAAGGAATTCATGATTTATCAAACAACCACGGTCGTGTAAATTAGCCTGCCAGTCGACAAAAGGAGGAAGAGAAAGTGGACGGTATACGCGAAAATATCGCTGTCGTCACTTTTATTTTATTTTCACTTTGTGCAGACAGACACTGCCGACTTGTGAAAGTAAGCTAGCAGATACAATTCCCCCCACATGAACGGTGACCTTTCGCGTAAACTATGGTTTGCGCAACCTTCACGTAACCTGAACGAGCGTTCGCGTACAAAAAATAGGCCTGGTATGATACCCATCTCATGAAAACATAGGCCCCACGATAATTTTTCAGATCGGAAAATCAGACGTCTGCGGCATTTTTTTTTGTTGCCGTGGATGGACGGTTTTACTACGGCAAACTCTGCGGCATTGCCGCAGTGAAATGCGAGAGCTGCAATTGATACGACATTTAATCACCAGAATATAAATATATTTATTTAAAATAAGAATATTTATACATTTTTTTCACTTAAATATATACCGGTACTAAACAAGACAGTGTTAGTGATTGTGTGGCTATATACAGTACAATCTAATATTAGTGAAAGCAGGCTAGGCTATACTACCCTCCACCACACCATGAAGCAACAACAATAATCTACCAGTATAACCACGAGAATACCGAATGTAAAACTGGAAACCAAAAATAACAATACAAAAAATTAAATATTTAACAAAAAATTATATTCTCATAAGGTTGAAAGAAATGAAACAGACATTCAACCGAATATGCCATTTTTCCTAGTATTACCAGTACTAAAGTTTAGTGGGCCTAGAGAATTCATTTTACACAGTAAGAAGTAGTCATCAGTCTGTATAATGTGATAGCATAGTATTTATTATATCCCCCGCAACGAAGTTAGGGGGGTATACTGGAATCGGCTTGTTCGTTTGTCTGTCCGTCCGTCCGACCGTCTGTCTGTAGACACAATTTTTTCCCGACTACTCCTAAGATTTTGCTTCTATTTCAATGAAACTTTACAAATGTGTTACCTATGGTTTGAAGATGTGCATGTCCTATTTACAAGGCGAAATTTTTATTTTTGACATATTTATGACGGTTTGAACTTTATAGGACTTTGCCATTTTGAGGATCACACAATTTTGTCCGGACTACTCCTTCTAAGATTTTGCTTCTATTTTAATGAAACTTTACGTGTTAACTATGGTTTGAAGTTGTGCATGTCCTATTTACAAGGCGAAATTATAATTTTTGACATATTTATGACGTTTTGAACTTTATAGGACTTTGCCATTTTCAGGATCTAATCCCATGTAGAGACAAGTTTCTAGTGTTATCAACTACTTCTACTATTTTTATCAGAAGGTTCTGATACTTTGTAGACATGTTTGAAAATTTGCATCTCCTATTTGAGACATGAAATATTAATTTTTGTCAAAATTACCCAGACTTGGACTTTGTCGATTTTCTGCATATATTCCAATATATAGAGCATGTTCTTGTGTAATTAACTAGTCACACAGTTATTACTGGATGTTTCTGAAACTTTATACACATGTTTAATATGGTTTGAAGATGTGCATCTTTTTATTTATGACCTGAAATATTTGGTCAAAATTACCAAATTTCTTCAAATATTCATGTAATGAGTGCACTGATAACCTGATCAGCAAGCAGTATTTTCAATTATAATATTCCATTATACCCTCTCCAGTAATAACACAGTTATTACTGGATGTTTCTAAAACTTTGCACACATGTTTAATATGGTTTGAAGATGTGCATCTCTTATTTATGACCTGAAATATTTGGTCAAAATTACCAAATTTCTTCAAATATTCATGTAATGAGTGCACTGATAACCTGATCAGCAAGCAGTATTTTACATTATCATATTTCATCATTATACCCTCTCTCCCCCTGCAATAAAGCTGTAGATACAATTTTGTCCGGACTAATACTTCTAAAATTTTGCTTCTATTTTAATACATATACCGTGCGATTCACACATTTGTTACAGAGTTATGACCCTTCCTATCCTTGAGTTTTATTTATACTGTATTGAAATATTACTCGGAACGGGAGACTTGTGTCTTGCAGGACGGGGGTTATCTCAGTTATCCCTTAGGATAACAGCTACATCTAGTTATACTTGCCTTGCCACCAACTCCTTAAACGAGCCGTCTGCAGACTTCCCTCGAATTTCGAGGTAATTTTTGTGTGCCAGCGGCGACCATAAAGTAAATTTTTCATGGGACATGTCATCCAGGTTATGACCGTCTTCTGGGTCCTCGAGAAGTTTGCGTTTACCCTTGCCTTTTCCTTTACTTGAGCCATTATTTGCACCTTTTGGCATGTTTGATTAGCCTGGGCCACGTGCTTTCTCGCCAGTGTTCACGTTCCACTGACCCAGAGCCGCGCTCTGGATATGACCCAGTTTACCTAATATGACGATACCGTGGAGTCGTGTATTTATGCCTATTACCCTGGGCCACGCGCTTTCTCGCCAGTGTTTACGTTCCACTGACCCAGAGCCTCGCTCTGGATACGACCCAGTTTACCTAATATGGCGAGACTGTGGAGTCGTGTATTAAACTTCATTAGCCTTAAAATTTATGGCTGTTATGTCTGTATATTGGACCCCTGCTGACATAACAGGGGTAGTTTAGAAATTAGCTATGCCATACGAAAAATTTCAGTTCGGATCAATCAGTACGACAAAAATGCCTTTTGTCAGAAAATCTTCACTGACCATCCTTCATTGATACACAGCGCCACAATCCCGTGACTGAGTGACATACTTTCGAGTGGAATGTATACAAAGCCCCATGACGCGCTCACTGGCTCAGGTTGAAGAACCAATGACTAACATGCTGCTGTTCTAACCCGTGGGAAAAGATTGAAAATATTGATATAAGTAAATTCTAATGGGGCCCCGAGACTAAATACATCTGTTCTTCACGCTATTGCCGTGCAATATAGGTCTAAACGCAGCTGCAAAAACAAGAGCTGAGGTGGCCGAGTGGTTTAGGGCGCTTGCATTTACTGCTGGCAATTTGGTGCCAAATTCTGAGAGCACAGGTTCGAACCCCCACGGGGTCGACCCATCCAGCACTAGTTTCTGTGCTTCACCAAGAAAGTCTCATCCTGAAAATAATTGATTAATAATCGAATCTACTTATAAACAATGTTTTATTGAAACGATAAGTTGACCCAGTCATAGATTACATGCCAAATCCTATAGGCTCTAGTTTGAATTTGGTGCTAATACTGTTATATGGATATGGAATAGGTCTTTGGATTATGGACACGGATATTCTTTAATGGGCGACGGCTGAATTATGAATGACGGACTAGACGCTTGTATTCTGCAAATATCACGTAAAATTACCCCAGTCTGATAAGGTATGATGTCAGAAAGTATCGCTTCATAATTCCCTTCGTTTATATATATGTCAAATTGATTGCTGTGGGTCCGTACTCTGTCAAATAGGGGTAATTCTGACGTCATTGTGATGTCGACACTTTTTATCATCATTTTGGATAAATTTCATTCCCTAACTGAAAGCATGAGCTTTATTTTGATATAGAACATCTATCGTTTTGATTCATCCGGTTATGCAATGATCATTGCATTTCCCCTATCACCACCATATCTTTGGAAAATTAAAATCAAACCAGCTCACTGCAAATCGCTAAGCTACTGCATGCTCAAACGGATTTTCGGTCTGTCATCACTGCGTTGACCCACATACCCTACCCTTTTATGCTGTATGGCCAGGAAAGGGTGAGCTCGAGGTTCAATCTGGACGACCATTTTACTGCATCGGTCAAGTAGTTAATTCGGTAGAAAAAGAGTCACTTTGGAGGATATGGATCTGAAAAATATTCACCCAAATTTGTCACTCAAAATGACCAAATTGTATCTTTAGATTGGATTATTCCAGCTGAATTAATATACAATCATTGTACCTACAACCGCTACACAGCCATTCTCTTGTTGGATTATTGTTAGTTAACCCGATCCAATGACAATTGGAGTCGAGTGAGGGAAACACCAGAGATGCGACAACATGAGAGAGGAAAATGTGCGCTTCACGGTCTACAGTTTTGACCAGTTGTCCTGAATGGTCCTTGCACTGCTCATCAGCCTCCTTTCATGAGAGTATATCATGACTGGAAATACGGTAACACATGCCTCCGTCATGAAAGTACCTGTAGGCCCCACTTGGAGATGCCATTTTCATTTCAAACCAGTCAGGACATATTCCTTTTACTGCTGTTATAGTACAAAAGCAAATCGCCTGTGAAGATCTCGTTAAATTACACTAACAATGTATCTATTTCACCAATACGTGATGGCACATCGTCTGTCATGTTGATGGTTGATTCTCGCAGAATATTGTAGTCCACTTTCATTACCAACGGAATTACGACTATATTGTTGTGGTCAAAATATTTCTGACATTGAGGTAGTCTTGTGACGAAGGTGTAAACTTACTATGATTAACATTTGTATATATTACTAACATGCATGTAGACTAATTTGTGTATCAGATTTCTAAGGAAAATGTTTTTGGACATTATATCGGGCAGGATTTTTGTCACAGCAACGAAATCTCGCTCAGGCTCTAGACAAGATTTTTGATTTTTTTCCCCCAAAATTTCTAGAAAATCCATCCTACCCTTAGCAGTTAGCCTGAGAAATATTTGAAAGACATAGTCAACTTACATGTTAATTCCGCAACGTCAGTCTGCAGGGAATAGCCTTACTAACCCGACGTCGTAGTGCCTCAAAGAAAGAAGGACAATTTTCTTTGAATTTTGATTTATTTTCATAAAATTATGTACTGAAGATTGAAAATTCTCCAGGGACTTGGAGAAATTTCGCTGCTGTGAGAATACTCCTGTTCGATATATCAATGAAAACCATTTCTTGATACCATTTCTCAAGAAATGTTACATACACTTTAATTGCTGCAGCTCGGTTCCCCGATTTCTTATAGCTCAGATCTCTCGAAGTTGACCATTATGTCGAACTTGTTTATTCTGCTAGGGATAGTTTGCCGAGTTTTATAGATATCTAATAAGGTATCATGTACTCACGTCTATATCTATGTATCTGGCATCTGGCCAAATGCGACATATTTGTCTTCGGAACATGGCTAAATATAGTCCGCCTATTATATGCGAGAACGCGAATTTATTAATCCGTCAACGGATCTTGATCGTGTACTAGCTTGCCCCAGAAAAGTCCCGTCATTGCAAGCTATCAATGCGCTAAAGGTGGCAAAGTCATTAATATATACCGTTTCTATGATACTCAGAATATGACACCCATTAGCCTGATGTCGTTCATAAGAATGTTCTCGTCCTTCAATAACACCAACAAGGCATCATGGCGTGCTTGTGTTCACGTCCGTGTCACCGACCACGAGGTAACTGTAATTTGGCGGATTTTGTGGATACATCTCCTAATAGGAAGTGTATCCATATTTTCGTGAGACGTGAAATTGGCTATTTTCTTTTTAAAAATGTGGCTACACATTCTATATAAGTGATGTATCCACATCTTATTAGCAATGTATACACCTCTATAGAACTAATTACTCCATTCTATCTTTTGAAACTTGAAAAATGTTTTAGGTTGAATATATTTTGACCGGCTGAAGTACCGTCACAACATATTTGTTCATCTTCTCGGCCGACTTCCCAGGGTTAAATCAAAATCAGAAATACCTTCCTGTGTGGCATGAATTCTTCTGAACTCGGTTAATTATAATTTAGAGATTAACATACATAGTTGTTTTTATCTTGTATTGATGGGAAAGAGATACTATGTTTCCCAAGAAGCTTCAAAACAATCGGAAGTCCAAATTTGACATCAATTGCAGATGAAGAGTAAGGAACATTTTGAATGGCTGAAATCTGCGTAATGGCCCCGCCCACCTATTATTCGACCAATGAGAAAACTGGACTCTGATAGCAGTTATTACAATGTTAGTAAAATGTGGATACATCGTCATAATAGTGCACGTGTCCATATTTTTGGAAAACCTAGTATTTGGTGATTTTGAAAATGCGGATACACATGTGTTTTTAATCAGAAAAAACTCCGCCAAATTACAGACCACTGTTGGTTCACCTGAATGAATTACGAATTTGATCCAGTGACCTAATGCACATTGATTTTTCAATCTTAGTGTACATATATTACACGATGTTCAAACGTGCCCTAGAAACAGGTTGAGCGGAAAGGCCAGAGATCTTGAGAACAAGGAACTTGACAGAATAAATTCGTCGGAGGAACCGAGAATGGTTTCACGAGCATTTTCAACCGTTTTACCATATCTACTCCGTAGGAATTATACTATCACACATTTGGGCTATTGCACTCTCTCAAACGGACATAAATAGCCAAACCGTACTTCCATGGCACAGTTTAAAACTTTGTATCTACACTGACTATTCCTATTTTCTATCTTTCATATGTGTGTCTTCTATCAGTTTGTGCTTGCTATTATCTGTCCTCGTACTTCTCTTCCATCTGTTGGTACGTATATCGTAGGTTTTTTTTTCGCTGAATCGCGTTAAGCTTTAACAGTAACCATCATTCGCTAACTCCACACATGTGTGGGACATAAACTAAAAGCCAAAAGGGAGAGGCGAATGACTAAAATTTAACTTAATTCCAAAGCCCAGTTCGTTCCCTGAATTTCAAAACTCTTGCATTCCGAAATTCCATCACGAATTCTCACAAGCCTCCTTGCCTCCCTGCCGCATGATAATTGTTTTAAATCTTTCGTTCTCTTGGGTGACTTTTGAAATGGGAGAGGAATGGGGGTGAATTTTGCTGTGTGTGTTTTTGTTCATCATGTGGACAGAGCTTACTAATTATTGATATAGCAATCACTCGAAATCTGCACATACCATGAAAGAAACAGAGATTTTATAGAAAACGATAAATTGATACAAGAACCCACCAACTAGGAATTTTGTTTCCGAAGCATACAATGGCTATCTCCGTCCATTGAGAGACATACATCGTATCGTTTTCAATGGACAAAATGGAACAAGTACTGTGTACTCCACGGAAAACTATGCGGATATTTTCAACGTCATGTCACAGGAACTGGAGAAACACAAAACTGGTTCGTTTGTAATAGACTTTCGTTAAACATTAAGAAATCAAAATACATGGTCATTGAGCCCAATACTCGTAAGCGACTAACACTTAAGTTTGATTTATCTATTTCTGGACGCCAAATTGAACGTGTCACTAGGTTCAAGTTTTTGGGAGTCTTTTTCAACCAGGAACTAAACTGGAAGACACACATCAACTACATCTGCAATAAGGTCTCTCGAAACATAGGAATTATTAACCACATAAAATACTCCATAAACAAAAAATCTTTATATATCCTATACTATTCAATGATATTCCCATATCTATCCTACTGTAATCTTCTGTGGGGAAATACTTATATCACTCATCTAAACCAGCTATTTCTGCTACAGAAGCGAGCGCTGGGGGTAATAACTTTGTCAAAAAAACGCGACCATACGCAACCATTATTTACAGATCTAAAAATACTACAACTTTCTAAATTGAACTTGTATGCCTGCCTCTTATTGGCTCATAAATTTATGCACCATCCTGAATTATTACCAGAAGCATTCCGAAACTACTTCACACGACAATCAGACGTCCACCGCTACCAAACCAGAGGCCAACACCTTAATCTTTACCGACCAATTTATAAATCGAACATCTCCTTCTACACCACAAAAACTACAGGACCCCGAGAGTGGAACAAACTACCTCCCCTGATGAAGTCCATCAAATCAATCTCATTATTTAAATCAAAACTCAAAGAACATCTGCTGCGTAACTGACCCAAACCATCACATTCGAGGCTAAAAAAAACAAAAAAAACCCATAAAAATAAAAAGATAACATCAAATGAAAAAGAAAATTATGACATATAAAACTAAATAGAAATATTCGCAATATGACTTACATGATGACAATGATATAATAATGTCTTAATGAATTGCTTATTTAAGTCTGAAGAGAGTAAATTATAATTATTATTATTTGTAAATTACTAAGTTCAGTATGTTACAGATACTTATAGATATATATATATGACATATCTTTCTATTGGGATAGAACAAGCCCTTTGGGGTTTTATTCCCGCCAATTTTCATTGCATGCTATATAACGCTATTGATTTGTATACTACCTTTCTGTAATTCAGCAACATGTTACTACCTATATATTCTTTGATCGTTGGTGAATAAAATTCAATTCAATTCAAAAATCGAAGAGTGATTACACTGAGGAATTGCAATTATCCATGAAAGAACATGACGCTGTTATCCCCAAAAGTGCAGTAGCTCGCAGCAAGCACATTGTGACCATGGCACTCCTATTTACAGCTGTATGTCATTGACAGGTTTAACTGCTATATATCGGAGTCTTCGTCTTATGGTCACGACCTTCAGGTTCACATCATGATATTGTCTATACATGAGACCAGTACTACAGATACATGCTGACCGACGTGCTTTATCTAGATTTAATACGTCTTCTACAGTTGATTGTTTTGCTTTATCGCAGCCGTTCTGTGATATAGTCGAAAGCAATTTCGCCACCGCAAACTCCACGTTTATGTAGACAGTTAATCTCTTTACTCAGAATGTATTAAACGACATTCTGTTAGCAATTTTTGCTTGCTGCATTGGTTTTCGTTCTCTCAAACTTCACTAAAACAGCGCCGAAAATATGGCGCTTCTGTGCAGAAGTGAAGAATCGTTCTATTTTTTTTTACGCTAAGACGCCCGACTAGTTGCCGTGTAATATGGATTCAAATTTGGATGTATTTGATTCTAAAAATTGTATGTCCATCCAAAACTCTTAGAAAGCCTAGAGATCCCTCACCATTCGATGTGTGATTTGTTTCACGAATCTTGAGAACAAGGAACTTGACAGAATAAATTCATCGAAGGATTCGAGACGAACATCTACCGTTTTACCATATCTACTCCCTTATATATTGTTCGACTGACTTGAAGACAGATCTCGGAAATTCGGGATAAGAATAATCCAGCGATTGATGTCCCATTCTCTTGGGACCAAGGGGGGGTGACAATTTGTGCATCAATCAAGGCTGAAAAATCGACAGGCCCATACAATCAAAGACGTGAAGGTCGGAAGGTCAGTTCCGAATACGATATATTTAAAGATGTGACAAGGTAAGACATCTAAATAACACCTTTTTTAAACATAGAACGACAGAACATAATAAGACAACCAAGCAACTAATAATAACATGTGAAGATTAAAAAAATGTAGACCCTAGTTAAATATTATATAGAACTGTGTCCAGAAAATGAGAGATACTAACCGTCTTTAACATTTACCGTTAGAATTAGTGGAGCTAACCCATTTTGGTTAGCCTACACTTGTGGCCGAAAGCAATTTCGAAGAAACTTTCCATTGTTGTTTGTGAAAATTAAATGCTTCTAGGTATTCAGCAAATATTATGCTCATGCAAAGAGTTTCACTGTTTAGCAATATATACTGAGAAAAGAGTCCTGTCTGAATCTGTTAGGTATAAGAAGTGACCAAACAACGGATTGTTAAATTATACGACCTATCACGTCTAGGAAAAAACGTTTCACATGAATTGTGCTGGAGAATGCCCATGATACGCCATTTTGAATATATACTAACGGTCCTCTGCTTCTTGGATTATCATCATAGTATAACGATTAACCCGATCGACTCAGTCATTCATATGCTTAATTTTGTGTTTTTGGATTAGGATTCAATGCCATATAGTGATTCACTGTCTCCCCGCCCCCGCCGCCGCACACTCGCCGTTTATGTAGACACCCAGTCCCCCCTCAGAATGGGTTAAACTACATCCTATCAGAAATTTTGTTTGCTGCCAGTGGGTTTCTTTCTCTCAAAATTTCAATAAATCAGCGCAGAAAATGGCGCTTTCGCCCAGAATTGAACAGTCGTTCTGATTGTTTTACGCTAAGACACCCGACTAGATGCCCCGTGCTATTCGGTCAAATTTGGATGTACTTGTAACTAACAATTTTATGTCCATGTAAACGTCTATAGGATTACTCTCAAAATATACCAGAAAGTACCATTTACGTCTAGATTTTAACAAGTTCTCTAATTCGGATAGCAATTCTACAAGTCAGATATCATGCATCAGGTGCGAAATTTAATAATCATTAATAAAATAAAATTCAATATTAAGAGAATTTCTTCGTCTGTAATCGACAGACCTGTTTCGTATGACAGTTTGCACCAAATTTAATGCGTGTGAAATAAAGCTAATAGAATACAAGATGGTTTCATACCAGGTCTGAGTCACGCTTTGATTGCGTCTGTTCATTTGAACATCATGAAGATGTAAAACACATTACAGTCAAACGGTCCGTGGCCCGGGTCAAGCGGAATTGGGCACAGGCTTCAAGAGCTGCTTCGCACATGGAGTGGCGACAGTTGCGGCTGCTCGTCCTGTCGATACATGTATGTGATTTGTATTATTTCTTATCTTCGAAGTTATTTTATATTCTGGTATATGTCTGGTTTTGTTATATTCGAAGGCAGTTTTATTTCCGTATATGTCTAAACGCTTTATCATGTTTTACTCTCCTGTTTCTTTGTCATATTTAAATAGTTATATTTTATTTTCAAGAATTCGATTGAGAGTTCCAAACTAACCTGGAAGACAATTTGAATATTACTTTTACCTTCAAGTTTTCACATCTAGTAGAAAAGGATGACAAGTATATACCAATAGGTGTGAAAATTATCATGCATTTATCATCTTTTGAGAGCGAAGGTTGTTTTTAACCTGTTCTTCCATGACGCATTGTCAGATATGATTTTCACTAATTTATGGGTTGTTCATTTGGAATCTCAAAATGATCACTTCAAAATATCACAGAAAATTGTTGTTTTATCCTGAATTAAAAAATGATTCCCATTAGACTTCAGATAGATATTGTTAACGCTGTTCTTGTTGCCATACGTTGTCTATGACAGCTGCATCAGGTCAAATCCATTTCAGTAGTACACACACGTACTGTGCAAGGTTCATCATCGGAGAGGTAAGTTATCATCGGGAAGTTATACAGAACCTGCCGATGGAGACCACACATGAAACGTCTACAAGACACTTTGTTCACTATAGAATTGAGATAGCAAACTATCAGAGTGTGTGTCCAGGTTTGCTAATACTGCACCATGCGTTCTGCACAGTAATGAATAAGGCACATGAACACCGAAGAACCGAAAGCGGGAAAATATGTATTTCGTATTCCTGCTCCCCTGGTTATTCCTGCGCCACGGATTTTAATTCTCTCTCTCGACTTTTAGATGTTTGATACAGAAGCTTTGAAGAGGAAAGCAGTACGAACTATCTCTGAAACACTGTACTGTATATCCCACATCACCCGAGCAGTACGTATCGTTGGTGGATATTTTTTTATATTTTTTGTATTTGTCCATAGCAATAATAAATATGTACAGAACAACATTGATCTCAATTAATTAATTGGTACACTGTGGGATAGAGAAAGTATGCAATATAGTCATCAGAAGAATTGTCTTTACCGGATACATCATCGTCTGAAAGTATATCAATTAGCTATTTGACTACATGTATAGAACCTGTCACTCAGAGCCAAACATTTCACAATACGTATATTCAACTACTCGATATTTGATCAATAATTGGTACACTGTGGGATAAAGAATCTATGTAATATAGTCATCAGAAGAATTTTCTTTACTAGATACATTTTATCATCTGAATGTATATAAATTGGCTATTTAACTACATGTACAGAACCTGTCACGCAGAGCCAAACATTTCACAATATATGTATTCAACTACCCCATATTTGATCAATAATTGGTACACTGTGGAATAGAAAAAATTCTGCAATATAGTCATCAGAAGAGCTGTCTTTACTAGATACATTTTATCATCTGAATATATCTAAATTGGCTATTTGACTACATGTACAGAACCTGTTGCTCAGAGCCAAACATTTCACAATATGAATTTTCAACTACTCAATGTTAGATCAATAAAGTTATTCAACCAAACCAATCCGTTGTTCCCAGTTTTCTTCCAGTACTTGCTTTCTATCTTGTAAACACATATTTACCTTAAGTTTTCACACAGATAATATTTTCTGTGTTCCTGTTTAACACACTCCACATGAGGAGTTCTACCCTGAATGGTGGCTCGATAAATAAAAAAAATTGTTAATAAAGAAACTAAGCTCAATGCCTCCATACTGCGACCAAAAAACCCAAGATAATATTCTGTGGCGTAACAACTATTTCCTTTGATGTCTTGTTTTCTATCCACCTGCATACTTCCTTCCTAAATGTTACTGTTGTAGGACACCCAATAAACAGCTGTTTTATAGTTTCAACCTCACGTTGAAAAAAGGTACAAAGATCGTTATCAACAACCTTCATTTTAAAAAGTAGGTCTTTACATATAAGGATACGAATTAATATGTTTCTCTTCCATATAATCCAAAATATCATATAAGAGTCGAATGTTCTCTCCAATAAAACGATTTGCGAGAAAGCTATTTGATTCTCACGAATTAACATTGGTAGCACTTTCAGCGATGCAGGAGGAAGTTATCTTGTATACAACATTCAATAAAGTTATAGGGCGCCAATTTTTTAGATGTGCTTTAGACTTATCTCCTTTGGAATTAAGGTGATGAGGCCTTCTTTCACAGAACTCGACATTTCACCTTTTTCGAAACAACTATTTATAGCTTGCACCACAAGAGAGCCAATGTCTGACCAGAACAATTTGAAAAATTCAGTTGTAAAATCTGTAACCCATGGACGTTTATTATTTTTCATTTAAATAAAAATAAAGTACAAATAAAGCCTCATCATAAGTTATCTCCCCCTCCCCTTATTCCCATGCTTGACATATAGAGATCATGTTGACAAAATCTGTTAAAAAATATCGCAACGGTGTCATCAACAAGGTCCGTAAATACATTTCACAGGACTTTGCAAAACTACTGTTTACGTCTATGGTAACACCACTATTTGATTATTGTGATGTAGTGTGGCCGAATTGTAGTGACAAGCTCCAACGAAGGCTCCAGGTTTTACAAACTAAAGGAGCACGAATTATTTTGGGTCGTGGGAAACGGGAACACGTATTAGACATGCTTAGAGATCTAAATTGGTGTGATGTACGGAAACGACAGGAAATGCATGTCCTGGAAATGGTTTATAAATGTACAAATGGAAAGGTTCCCTTTTATCTATGTGATTATTTTAATTTTAACTACCACAAGGCAGAGAAATGACATTCACATTGTTCTGTGTGCCTCAGAAAGCAAAAAGAAAACTTTTTTATATAGAGGAGCTATTTTATATAACAAATTACCGACTGAAATCAAGTCATGTAAATCTCTTTACAGTTTTAAACGTAAATTAAGCGCATTTTACGAAGGCAACTGATTTTATTATACTTGTTATTTAATCGAGGTACAAGTGAACTTTAATGCCCCCTTGTATATATACGTATTATTGAAACTGTATTTTAATGTGTGGAAGTTGTGAGATACAGGGCCGTCCTGGAAAGCAGCCGTTTGGTTGAGGATGTATATATGTACCCTGTTTAAATAAATTATTTATCTATCTATCTATCTATCTATCCAAAGAGAGAGAGATATTGGGTGGTAATTTTGGAATTTCAGCAAGGGCTTTATGAAGATCCGTATTCCCTCTCTTTATATAGCTTACCATTTTGAGCTTCATCAATTATGTCCTTCTGAGATGTTATTGAGTTCCCATTGCTTAGGTATAATTTTGGAATAGTTTTGTTTGTATTTCTTTTTTCCAGGCTTAGAAAGAATTTAGTGGGCTTTTCCCCTTGTTCAATCCCTCTTGCTCCAGACCTAATTATAACTCGTTCTAATAGCTTCTCTCTGATGGACTTTGATTCTGATGTTTTCTCTTACCATTGTTGAAAATATTATCATTCCCTGACGACAACTGTTCGTGCAGCACTTCAATGGCCGACTCTAATTCTTTCATTTTTTGATTGGATTTCCTTTTAAGGAATGATGAATGGGATATTGTTTTACCCTGAATAGATATAAGTAAGGTTTCCAGAAATAAGTCCGCATCAATATTCAAGTTTATGCCTGAGTTCAGACCAGACACCGGCTCATTTCCAGTATAATCTTTAACCAGCTCGACAATAGTAGATTTTATTTTCTCAACATAATGCGGATCTCTTATTAAATTATTGTTAAACTTCCAAAAACCTTTTCCACGCATAGTTTCAGTAAATTTCAAATCCACTAATGTTATCGACTGGACAGTCGATTTCTGGACAAAACATGTTAACTCGTTTGATAAAGAGAACAAAATCTAATCTAGCTGCCTCTCTTGGAGTTTTCCCAAACCATGTATACTTTTTCTCAGAGCTGTGTTGAGTTCTCCAGAGGTCAGTCAAATTCAGTTCATCCATCATTTCCTAAACAGCCTGGTGAGATTTCGGATTATTTACATGACAATAATTATAATAGTCAAGACTAAGATTTTGGACTAAATTCCAATCTTCGCACATTATGAGGATTATCAAAATCCTCAATAAACAGCTTTACTTCCTCATTATAAAAAAAGTTGGGGAATCATTATTTGGTCCATAAAGATTGATTAAGGTAATATTGTTTCCGTTTATGACTAATGATATGGCTAATATATTGCCGGAAGTGTCCTTTTTCTCATTTTCCATCTTAACTTCAAAATTATTGTTAAATAGTATAGCATCCCCACGAGAGTTACTTTTACCAGGGATAATAAAACATTTATATCCCCACTCATTTTCTACAACCTTGACTAAACTTTCTGGAAAATGTACATCCTATAAACAGCATATTGAAAAATCCTTATCTCGCAAAGAATGAAATACATTACACCGTTTTTGGTTGCCATTAAGACCTTGACAGTTAAAACTCACAGTTTTAATTGACTCCATTTGGCAGTAATACGCTATTTTTAACGATTTGTAGGCTAGTTTTTAATCCCAGTGCCCTTCAGTATCTGAAATTTGTATGGACAATTTTTAGAAAATAAAACAAATGTAAACATTGAACATCTAAAATACATCATCACTTCTAAACATGACAAACACAGAGCCCACGGTTCGCTGCTCCGACATACAAGGCACAATTTTTTTCTTCAGCTGTACGTTTTATAGTAGAAATTCCAAACAGCCCATTACCAGCAACAGATTATAGTTTGAATACATATCCTCAATATTTATATCTTTTGATTCTTGAAAATATTCCCCAAAAGAACCACCAATAATTAATAAAGGATAGAACATCAGTCACATTGGGTTTACTCCATTTTATAATATACTTCAGTAGATTTAATTATGCATATTGAAAAATCATCACCTCTATTGTATTTTAATATAAATCATATGAACCATTTATCATTTTAATTTAAATCATAGCAGCATAAGCGTAATTATACAAATCTCAAGTCCATCGTAATGCTAACTGCACCTTCCTAATATCCTTTCTCAATTCAATTTACCTGTATATATGAACACATAATTAGCTTAAGGAGACAATCATATCATAATCTAATCGATTCAATAGACTTTTGTTCATCCTTCACTATTTTATCAGGAGGATTATTATGATAATAATTTAATACCACAATAGAAATTACATTTTACCTTCTAAGGGATCATGACAATTAGATTAATATTATATACTCTCCTGTACATGGGTGTAAATCAAATAAGAACATCTAACTGTGAAGAGAAAGTTAAATTTCTTCAAGACAATCTGTCTACACTTTTCGATGGAATCAATCTTGTCCCAACAGATATGTGTCCTTCTTTGATATAGCAACATAAAAAGCGTCTAACTGTAGGGAGCAATTTAAATAAGATTACTTCAAGACAATCTGTGTACACTTTTCGATGGAGTCAAACTTGTCCCACCAGATTCTTTGATATAGCAACATAAAAAGCATCTCACGGTAGAGAATAATTTAAATAAGATTTCTTCCAGACAGTCTGTCTACACTTTTCGATGAAGTCAATCTTGTCCCACCGGATGCGTCTTTCTTTAGTGTAGCAATATATCTCCATCAGTTGAGAACATGCAGAAGTACTCAATTTAACTGTCACAATGCATATATTCCATATTGCAGACCCTTGCAGAACATACAAAAAAAAATGTTTTTACAAGTCTAGTCCCTTGGAATGCTCTTCATCATTCTGACTAGGATTGTGACCACTTCACATGTAGAGCTGCAAATAGGACACACAGTCTAGAACAGTATATCCGTAGTTCAAGTAACCGAAGTTCTATATATGTCAATAGCCATCAACAGCAAATCTCTGGTATACTTATCCAAGTTTCTTTGTACAGGCATGTATTGACATTATTAGTTGTAAATGTTGTAACACACCAGTCTCAAAATGTAGACTAAGCAAAAGCTGTTATGAAGAAAAGAAAGCCCCACATCACTTGAATTTACCTCAATATAATTCTGAATACTCAGGGGTTACGAAATAGTTCCCATCTGCCATCTCTCTGGATTTCCATCTGTATTTCAAGGCCAACCAACCGGACTCTTTTTTTCCTTCTAATTTTCTTTCCTGTCTCCTGTCTGAGTTCATAGGCTTGTTTGTTTAACAGTGCACGTTTCTCTTTCAGTTTGTTGGGAAGGTCAGTGTTAATACTTAATTTCGGCCCCTTGAGCTGCGGCCCAGAAAACAGCACTTGATCGCGATCCGAATAGATGACAAATGCTACGATAATCGGTGGCGGACCCTGGGGTCCTTTGAACGACTGGGGTCGGTGTACCGCGACAAAGGCCATTCTATTCACCCGCGACTTCGGGATTTGAAGCTCGCCCACGAAGAACTCCCTGATCACTCTGTCGATATTTTCATCGTACGGAGATTTGGTAGCAAGCGGAATACCGAAAAACAACAAGTTTCTTTGCTCGAGGGTGAAATGGAGGCCACGTGGTCAGTGGATTGCGATACCGTTTCTGTGCTCGGTCCCGCACTTCTTAAATTAGCATATATTGCCGAACACCTGACTGTGCTGTTTTCCTTTTACCTTCTTTAGCTTTCTTAGGCATTAAAAACTATAATCATGTACAATTCCACACCTATACTACTACATAAACGTTCCAGGATTAGGATTTTTTAACCTAAATGGTCGGAGCTCTGAAACAAGCCTCCTCACTTCAGCGCCATATTACCGGAAGTCCCTTCGGAAGTCGTTAGTGGATATTATACAAAATAACAGAACAGCTCGCATCACATAAAATAAATAAAGAAGGAACAAGAATGTACGGATATCACAAAACTTTCGTACCGCATACAACGATAAATATAAATTATCGGGTTACTTTCTTGTTTCCGTTCTTTGTATCAGCTATCGTTCTCGGATTGTGAATCGGCGTATCGACCGAGACCACATTGCACACTCACTTACATTGGTAAATTAACTTTTCTTAGGACAACAGAAGAAATACCACATTCGGTGCCACTTACGGGCATTCGATTTGTAGGAGAGTACAGAAGAGTTTGGTCTATTGAGATAGAAGTACAGATCGCATCAATTAGAACCTTTAAACGTAATTTAACACGAAAAGATATATACATAATTATATTTGACGTCTAATAATATGAGAACTAATATGGAGAGATAATCGTCCAAAATATTGAGTAAAAGTTGCATATTCAGCTGATAGAAAACAGGCGCGAAAATAAACATTCGGGAAATGATCGATTAACCGTTAACAACAACATACACTAACACGGTTTGAACCTTGCTATTGTTTTCAGCAACAACAACTTACAAAGTACGCATTCGTTACTCGATTTGGTAACGTAATTAAAATTTTAACTTTGTTGGGCTAATTATTAATTCAGATTCGCCATCCCCAAAATTGTAACAAGGTTTAATTGGACAATGATCCACTCTTGAAATAAATGTTGCAATTCTATTGGCTATGACCGGTGCTATACTATATCATATCCAGATTTTGAAATAAATGTTCCACTGGCTATAAAACAGTTCAGTTTTGAGAAGTGAGAAAATGTCTTCCTGACATAGCTGTTAAAATGATACCTGTTCAGCAAATATTGTATGATCGTATATACAAGCGGTAAATTGAACTACAACAGTTAGTTAGCTTCTGTCTCGCCGCATTGATAAATATTGCGTCTCTAGGGGAGGCTTAGGGTTTAAATGTTATTCAGTTCAATTATTTTCATAGCTGCCAGATATTTTTCTATATTCGAGACATGCGAACTGCCGAATGAATCTTATTGATCGTCAAAGACCCAAACCGCCCACCCAGGTGCTTTGGTTGCATCCGGACTCTTGTCTCCTGTTCCGTAGAAGCGACATACCGCCGTCTTTTTATGAAAGTTGAACATACGGCATCCCGTATATGCGCGGCAGTAACGGGCACAGCTTGTCGGATATTTCCCAGACATTTGTTTCATTGGCTTCTCGGTTATATACTTGTTTTGCAGGTCAGGAAGTCTGCGAATAACTGTAGAAGAGTGTTTGATAAAATTACATTGACATACAAATAGTTAATAAAAAAATGAAAAGAAGAAACTTTAATGAAATACATTTAAGTGAGAGCAATACATATACCTATACCTTCACAGAGATACTCGACGCAACGTATAACTATAATGGCCCATGCCCATGGAGATAATGTGAGATACCTCACATAGAACTCTGACGCTCAAACTAGAAGACTGGTGATTGACAGCCACGTACACTAGAGTGATTCGAACGCCAGGCCATAACCACCAATGGCGTCTTCTGTGCAGTTGTCGCATCGCTTACAGAATAGAATAACAGCTATCATCAGAAACACTTGAGCTGATATTTTAGATTATCCTAAAATATTATACCGTCGGAAGAAGAAAATTCCATAGTAGTGTTGCAAATATAAGCATGTAACCGAGACAGCATTAATGTTACATTCCTGATCGTTATTGTTTCTCAACACCGACACATATGGTAAGCTATATCATTCATTCTCTAGTTAGACTGAACTTGGCAGACTTGACGGTTCAAGAGAAGTCATATATTGACGAGAGGTATCTATGTTTATTGCTCACCATATTGCAAGGTCTGCTTTGGAATAGGAGTTCCGGGATTTCTTATCTTTTCTAGGGGTTGGCCCATTGTGATGGATTCAAGTTGTTGGTTTCCTATAACAAATGAAAAATATGCTATAACATACGCAATATGGCGGTAGTAGCACAACATATATGTGCTTATTGGTTTTCCATTATTCGCTTTCAGTTATCTGACTGGGGAGGGAATATAGACGTCGTTACCGTTTCTAAAAATAAAAATAAAACATTGAAAGACGCCGATTAGAACTTTAATAACACCTCTTGATCAAACGCTTCCATTCGTTTACTCTGATTAACTTGTTAGCTTGTTTAACTACAGTAGCACACAGACAGAAAAAAGTGATAACTATCACCCCGAAAAGGCGATGAGTTAGAGCCAGCACCCTTCTTATGATCACCATTAAGAATGATGGCCAGACCCTCGGAAGAGTGATGAGCAATGATTTTAAATTTAGGTCATCACCTTTTTATGGTGATGATGCAACATGATCACCCTTAAAAGGTGATGGCTCTAACTCATCACCTTTTAAAGATGATGACCAGGTCTGATCACCATTAAAGGGTGATGGGCCATCACCTTTTTTCTGGCTGTGCACCGCGCTGAGATATGAGAATCAAACAAAAGAGTAGTAGCTTAGTGTCTCACAGGTGTCTCCTCTCTTAGTTTTCAAAGAAATCAGGGTTACTTTTTTTCAGAGAGTCTGTTACCTGGCTGTCTTTATATATATACATGTATCATTTTAACCTCGATAGCATCGAACAAATTATTCTTCGTAGTCTAGATGGCAATATAAATAACTCCCATACAGGAAAACAAGTATTTTAAGATATATTATGGCATGTAAATTGAACATTATATCCCATAGTTAGTTCTGCCAATGTGAATTTGATTAGTTTACGACAGGCTAAGATATGGGAGAGTTGGATTTATTGAAATGTTTTTTTCCTACACAGGTATGACGATACCATAATCTGATATTTCCACTAATTAAATTACGATAGACACACAAATTACAAATGTATTGATGCATGGGGATTGTATACTCACAGTCTAGCATCGTTTGCATCGGATAGTTCATAGTATATTCTCTAAGGACCGTCCCGGCAGATTGTTCCATAGGAAGTTCTCTAAGGAACGCATTCAAACTCTCGGGTCTATTCTATTAGTAATGACAGTCATAGTTCAAGATACAAGCGTCTAGTCCGTAATTCAATATTCAGCCATCGTCCACTAAAGAATTTCCGCGTCCATAATCCAAATAACGATTTGTTTCTATCCCTCACCCGAATCACAGTCGTGGAATATAGAATCAAGGTATGTCTATGTGTCCATCTGTTTTCCACGATTTAGCACGATGCTTGATAAACTATCCATTCAAATCAGTCAAAACGTTCAATGAGTCATATCGAGCGAATAGCACTTCGCAGTCAAAAACAGTCGGTATACATACTTTTTTCTTCTCTGCGTTTGCTTGAGAAGAGACGAGGTTTTGGCACGAAGAGTTGCCTCCCTTCTTTTTGGTCTCCAAAATCAAGCAAACTACATTCATCTGCACTGTTGTATATCATGCGCATAGTGAATCAGTGTAGTTGAGAGAGGGTTCCTCTTCATGAACATTTCTGGTACAAGACTAATGCTCTAAAACATTATACGATTTACATTCACTTACATAGCGGTAGCCCGATTTATAGATGTCAACAATATCGCCTGTACTCTCAGAAAAAAAAACAGGTTATACATAGAACCTTATATGGAATAGCCCCAACAAGTCATCTGCTGGAAAGTGATGAACTGTGTGACCGTTAGATAGAAGAAACGGTTCAAACGGGGAAAATATTAGTAGAATGCAAGTTCTTATTCAGAATACATGTCTGTGAGGCCCAAAGCTAACCAGTCGCTTCTTCCCCGACCATGCTAATGGCAGTAACAAACTACAATCACAATCACGATGGGGTAGTGCGCATGCTCGAAAATAGAGGACGCAAACATTTTAGCTCTCTGTTTTATCGAAAAAATTGTAACTTTTATCGAAGCCATCCGTTACTATATATTGGATTTATTGTCTGTGGGACATTACTACGTTAGTTTTGATGTTGTTGAAAGTTTTCTGGACAGATATTTTCTGGTTGAATGTGGTATGGCGAGCTTTTGAAGTGACCATAACATTTCCTATACGAACAACATGGCGTCCGGAATGCTGGGTGCTATTGTGGCCACAACTGCCTGTGTGATCGTGTTAAATATTGTACCGCGTGACAAGATAATACTTCCAGATCTACATCCAATATGTGTATCGGATTATGTTCTCTCGAAAGAGTGGGAAAATGTGAATCGAACATGGACTACAAATTCATCGTGCTCGATGGCTTTAGGACGGCTTTGTCCAACGAGTCTTCCCACAAGCAAGCGGTCAACAGTCTACCACCATACAAGGTATATTCCACCTGTCAAATCTTTCCTCGGGTTGATAAATATCCTACTATGTGGACAGTGTACAAATCCAGGGCCTGTAAATAACCCGTGTAGTGTGTGTAGTCGACCTGTCGCTACAAATCACCGGGCCATATTGCGCGACATGTGTAATCAAAATTGAAATATGATAGATAATGTTTTTATAGACGGCTTTACAAAAACACTAGACAGAGCCTATACCCACTTTGAAAATATTCTTGTTGCTGGTGATTTGAATTACGACCTATTGCATCAAACTAAAGGCAAGGTATTGAAGGACTTCTGTGATATTTTTGATCTCCGGAACATTGTGAAGTCTGCCACGTGCTTTATGAAAAACTGCATCCCTTCTCTGGTTGATGTATTTTTGACGAACACATCTAAGTATTTTATGAGGACTTTGACTTTGGACACAGGAATCAGCGACTGGCATCATGCAATTGTTACTGTACTGAGGGTTACGGTTGCAGTTAACACCAGGTGTAAAAGGAATTACAGAAGTTTTAAACATTTAAATGAAAACAATCTCTTACATGATCTTGAGCATGTACCATTTCATATTGCCCATGTATTTGATGATACTGGTGATATATACTGGGCACACCAGATGATGTTTGATGATGTACTAAATGAGCATATGCCAATCAAGCAAAGGTTTAACAGAAAGAGTAATGCCCCTTTCATGAATGGAGAACTACGGAAGGCTATAAATCACAAAAAGCATTATTCAGAAAATGTCAAAAATACAATACTGATAAAAATTGGAACAATTTCAAAAAACAGAGAAACATGGTGACTAAACTCAAACGTAAATCAATTAAGACTTATTTCATCGAAAGATGTTCTGGTGGGACAAAATCCAAAGATCTTTGGTCAACAATTCGTCCCTTTTTAACAAACAAAGGGAGTTATATTGACGAAACTGTTACCTTATGTGAAGGCGAAAAAATTATGTCAAATCAAAGTATCGTTTGTGAAACATTTAAAGATTATTTTGTAAATGTGGCCAGGGACATAGTCAGTCCGGATTTCAGTTTCAGCCACGTTAAAGAAAAAGATGTGGACAGACACCTTTGTAAGATTGGAGATAAAAAAAACAACTGGGCTAGACAACATCTCCGTTAAGATATTTAAATTCGTAAAACCAGTAACCCTCCGACCGATTACAAATGTTATAAATGAAATGCTTAGTAAAAATATTTTCCCAGATCAGCTCAAACTGGCGAGGATTACACCCGTGTTCAAGAAAAACGATCCCTTAGATAAGAAAAAGTATAGGCCAGTGAGTATCTTGCCAGTTGTATCGAAACTTTTCGAGCGAGCAATGTGTGATCAATTGTCAAGATACTTTAGTAACATACTCCATCCATATTTATCGGCTTTCAGATCCGGCTACAGTTGCCAATCTACACTCGTGGCACTAACTGGGGAATGGAAACGTGCACTGGATGAAAACAAGTCTGTAGGAGCAATACTAATAGATCTTTCAAAAGCATTTGATTGTTTGCCTCATAATCTGATGATTGAAAAGCTGAAAGCATATGGAGTGGGGGATGATGCTGTCGATTTACTTGACAGCTATATACAAATTAGAAAGCAGTGTGTACAAATAGGGGCAAACCGGAGTTCATTTAAGCAGATAATTAAAGGTGTGCCGCAGGGCTCTATCTTAGGATCACTGCTGTTCAACATATTCATAAACGATGTACTTTATTTTGTTAAAAAGGCTAGTCTTTTTAATTACGCAGATGGCAACACGTTAACCTATTCAGACCCGTCACTGGACTCATTAAAGAGAGTCTTGGAGACTGAGGGTGAGGCCTTAATCGAGTGGTTTACCAATAACTACATGCAGGCTAATCCACAGAAATTTCAGGCACTGGCAGTTGGTAAACGCACATATAAAGACAGGCCTACCTTCAACATCGGTGGTGTTCATGTCAAATGTGACGAACATGTCAAATTACTTGGAATGGAAGTTGATTATCTTTTAACGTATGACCGCCATGTTTCTAATATCTGTCAGAAAACTTCCAAGACCCAATGTACTGAAACGTATAGGTCAACATCTATCCCTCGAATGTAGGAAATTAATTTATCATGCGTTTATTATGTCTCACTTCAATTTTTGCCCCTTAGTATGGCATTTTTGTAATGTCGGAAACACGAGGAAGATAGGAAAAATTCACCATAGAGCACTCAAATTTGTCTATCATGATTACACGAGTTCTTACGAAGGTCTATTACAGAAATATAAAACCACCTCTTTGCATCTCAAACGTCTGAGATTGATGGCCATCGAGACTTTTAAAATTTTAAATATGTATCGCAACTTGTTAACAAGAAGGAAAGATTTTATAATTTCAGGTGCTCTAATTTACTCGATCTTCCTAAAGTCCGAACTGAGCGGGATGGTATAAATAGTTTAGATACAAGAATGCCAAATTATGGAATGATCTCCCCGAACATATACGAGCGACTTCAAATTTTAACGATTTTAAGAAACTAATCAATGCATGGAATGGGAAGGAATGTAACTGTACCATATGTCGCCAGTAATATGCAGCTATATATTTAATATACACAAAAATGAAGTTATTCCATTTCTCCCAGTAGCAGTCAAAAAGTATTTGTGATATCGAACTGTGATAAAAAATATTTTTATTATGTGTGTATATATGTATATTTTTATGATTTTATTGATTTTAAAAGTCGGTCATAAAAGCTCCACGGAGCTTGTGTTTGCTATGTTCCTTGTACTAATGTACACCGACTCTAAATAAAATTTACTATCACTCTGACTATCATTATGTACAGAGAGCAAACCCTCGGGGACGAAACGTCGACCAGCAGAATCTCACCACATACACGCAATTATACGCTACATATAAAAAGTGGCGGAAAAAGATGCCAGCGTACTGCCAAGAAATCATGCCAATAGTCTGACAGCATATCTAAAAACTCAACAAGAACCAGAACGATCCACTTGCTGATTGTATCTCGGCCACACCTTTATTGTAGATATTCATGTTCAACCTGAATGACATAGTCAAGATCAGTGACAAAATACTGTTTCAGTGGATATTTAGACATTTGCACATTCAAGACTTCATGACTAAATGTTTTTATATTTCGTGAATGTCTGCTGAGCACGTAACATCCAATTCGAATGGACTGGACAGACATTAAGCGAGATACAATAGTTTCGTAGTTCCCCAGAAGGGGCGTAATTTCCAAAAACTCCGTATCGTGATATGATTCTAGATAGAAAACAGCAACAATAAATGTTACAACCTTTAGAGATTGTGCTGATTAAAACAGGACCTATAATTTTAGATCGACATTAAAATAATCAAGTTGTATACATTTTATGAACCCTAACCCTAATCGTAAGTCGCCATATAGCTGAAATATTGCTCAGCTCGACACTACATCTAATTCTCGCTATCTCTCCTAATAGTACGGCGACTATGATTTGCATCATAACCAGTGTACTATTTCCACCGTTTTTATATCTGTCTTCATTTGTACGCCGCTTTTACTTCTTCAACATGAGGACTGGTGTCCAGGTCAGATATTACAGACTATGTCGTTGATCTAAGTACTTCATTATTGACCCCTTAGTGTGTTCACTAACACTTGATATTTTAACCAGTGTACTATTTCCACCGTTTTTATATCTGTCTTCATTTGTACGCCGCTTAAATTTCTTTAACATGAGGACTGGTGTCCAGGTCAGATACTATAGACTATTTCGTTGATCTAAGTACTTCATTATTGACCCCTTAGTGTTTTCACTAACACTTTTGATATTTTAACCAGTGTACTATTTCCACCGTTTTTACCCCTCAGCCTATTAGGCTGTGGGGTCTTGTCGTCGGCAAGTACGTCCGGTCGGTCGTCCGGTCGTCCGGACGTACGGTCGTCCGGTCGTCCGATCGTCAACAATTCTTGTGACCGGTCTAGAAGCCAAACCGTTGCTTCTAGAGACTTCAAATTTGGTATACCGGATTGTTGGGTGGTCACCCACAGGCCTATTGAATCTGGATCCGATTGGTCGGAAACTTTGGCGGCCATTTTTAATTGATGCGAAACCGTCACAGCTTTCTCGTTACCAAGATATCTTTAGAACGACTTACCCTAGGTACACCAAACTTGCCCGTGCACATTTATATGCTCGTGACCCAGAACCCTATTGAATCTGGATCCGATTGGGCGGCCATCCTTAATTTATGCAAAACCATGAATCTTGTGTATCTCGGAAACCATTCTGCTGTTCAGTGTGAAACTTGGTATAGATTATCGATACGTCAAGAAACTTTAAAGGAATGACCAAACCAGTTTTACTGATTGGGTGAAAGCCTTGGTGGCCATCTTTAATTTATGCAGAATCTTTAACGATGTATTTCTCTGATACCATTGAAGTATTCTATACGAAACTTGGTATACAGCATCAATGTATCAAGAGATTTGCAATGAATAACCACATCAGTTCTTCTGAGAGGCGGGAAGGATGGCCGGCCATTTTTAATTTATGCAAAATCATTAATGATCTCTATCTCTGATACCGTTCAAGTGCTCGATGTAAAATTTGGTAAACATCATCGATGCATCAAGAGACTTATGATGAATGACATAACTGGTTTCTCTGATTGGGCCGAAATCTTGGCGGCCGTCTTTAATTTATGCAAAATTTTTAATGATGTATATCTCTGATACCATTAGAGTGTTCTATATGGAACTTGGTATACAGCATCGATGTATCACGAGACTTGCAATTAATAACCACATCAGTTCTTCTGAGAGGCGGGAAGGATGGTCGACCATTTTTAATTTATGCAAAATCATTAATGATCTCTATCTCTGATACCGTTCAAGTGCTCGATGTAAAATTTGATATACATCATCATTGCATCAAGAGACTTAGGATGAATGACAGAACTGGTTTCTCTGATTGGGTGGAAATCTTGGCGACCATTTTAATTTATGCGGAATCATTAATGATCTATATCTGATACCATTTTAGTGCTTGATATGAAACTACAAATCATCGATACATCAAGAAACTTAAAAATTAATGACAACCAATTTCTCTGATTAGGCGGAAAACTTTATTGCCATCTTTAATTTATGCAAAATCGATACTTCTGGTACTGTTCAAGTGTTCTGGTACTGTTCAAGTGTTCAAGACTTTGTATGCATCATCAGTACATCAAGAGACTAAAAATGAATGACCGAACCGTTTTCTCTGATTGGATGGAAACCTTGGCAGCCGTTTTCAATTTATGTAATATCATTGATGATCTATATATCCTTTGATACTGTTCAAGTGTTCAGTATGCTTGGTATACGTCATAGATACATCAAGAGACAAGTAATGACTGCCGGTTTCTCTGATTGGAACTTTGCGGCCATTTCTGATTGCAAATTTTTTGATAATCTGTATATCTGTCACTTGACTACTTGATGTTCCTGATATTTTCAAAGTAGTACATGTATGGTTCAAATTGAATAGATTGTGAATGGCTGGCACCCAGAGCCGAGGGGTTTTAGATGCGCAGCTTCGCATTCCTATCAAAAACTCCTATCAAAAAACTTCCTATCGGAAGACTTTTATTATTGTTCAGATTATTATTAGGGTTCAAAGCTAGAATGGCTTGAAGCCTTTTGTTTTTGTTCTGAATATTTTTGTTCTGCCACCATATTTTTCGAACTTGATATGTCAAATTATTTATTATAGTTCTCCAATTCATCCAACATCTCACACTGAATTTATCACATTTTAATCTTTTACAAGCCACTGCTAAAGCATCTTCTGCATTCAACCAAATCTTTCAGACTTTTACATATGTATTTTCCATTCATTGTGTACCAATATACACTGACTAAAACTGTCTGGCTGAGGGGTTGTTGCACCTTTTAGGTGCTGCCTCATGTTATATCTGTCTTCATTTGTACGCCGCTTAAACTTCTTCAACATGAGGACTGGTGTCCAGGTCAGATACTATAGACTATTTCGGTGATCTAAGTACTTCATTATTGACCCCTTAGTGTGTTCACTAACACTTTTGATATTTTCTTTGTAATATAGATATTTGCATGGTTACCAATTGAGTGCCGAAACAAAACGAAATACTTCATATGAATTAATCGATTTACTGTAGTTTTCGTACACCTACTCCCCTTATCACCAAAATAGGATAACCCAGGTCTCGTATGGAAACGTCGTTCAGACATTACTACTCACTCGTACTGCTGTACATCCACCGTGATGTTGACCATAGAATAGAATAAGCCATATGCAAACAATCGTTTGAAGTAACATTAGTACGGTACCTCAAATGGCAAATCGAAAGATGTTCTGGTGGGACAAAATCCAAAGATCTTTGGTCCACAATTCGTCCCTTTTTAACAAACAAAGGGAGTTATATTGACGAAACTGTTACCTTATGTGAAGACGAAAAAATTATGTCAAATCAAAGTATCGTTTGTGAAACATTTAATGATTATTTTGTAAATGTGGCCAGGGACATAATCAGTCCGGATTTTCCGGTCCTGATCATCCCAGTTGCCAGGGGATATATGCAAATGTTACTCTACCAAATTCAAATTTCAGTTTCAGCCACGTTAAAGAAAAAGATGTGGACAGATACCTTTGTAAGATTGGAGATAAAAAAACAACTGGGCTAGACAACATCTCCGTTAAGATATTTAAATTCGTAAAACCAGTAATCCTCCGACCGATTACAAATGTTATAAATGAAATGCTTAGTAAAAATATTTTTCCAGATCAGCTCAAACTGGCGAGGATTACACCCGTGTTCAAGAAAAACGATCCCTTAGATAAGAAAAATTATAGGCCAGTGAGTATCTTGCCAGTTGTAACGAAACTTTTCGAGCGAGCAATGTGTGATCAATTGTCAAGATACTTTAGCAACATACTCCATCCATATCTATCGGCTTTCAGATCCGGCTACAGTTGCCAGTCCACACTCGTGGCACTAACTGAGGAATGGAAACGTGCACTGGATGAAAACAAGTCTGTAGGAGCAATACTAATAGATCTTTCAAAAGCATTTGATTGTTTGCCTCATAATCTGATGATTGAAAAGCTGAAAGCATATGGTGGGGGATGATGCTGTCGATTTATTTGACAGCTATTTACAAAATAGAAAGCAGTGTGTACAAATAGGGGCAAACCGGAGTTCATTTAAGCAGATAATTAAAGGTGTGCCACAGGGCTCTATCTTAGGATCACTGCTGTTCAACATATTCATAAACGATGTACTTTATTTTGTTAAAAAGGCTAGTCTTTTTAATTACGCAGATGGCAACACGTTAACCTATTCAGACCCGTCACTGGACTCATTAAATAGAGTCTTGGAGACTGAGGGTGAGGCCTTAATCGAGTGGTTTACCAATAACTACATGCAGGCTAATCCACAGAAATTTCAGGCACTGGCAGTTGGTAAACGCACATATAAAGACAGGCCTACCTTCAACATCGGTGGTGTTCATGTCAAATGTGACGAACATGTCAAATTACTTGGAATGGAAGTTGATTATCTTTTAACGTATGACCGCAATGTTTCTAATATCTGTCAGAAAGCTTCCAAGCAAATCAATGTACTGTAACGTATAGGTCAACATCTATCCCTCGAATGTAGGAAATTAATTTATCATGCGTTTATTATGTCTCACTTCAATTGTTGCCCCGTAGTATGGCATTTTTGTAATGTCGGAAACACGAGGAAGATAGGAAAAATTCACCATAGAGCACTCAAATTTGTCTATCATGATTACACGAGTTCTTACGAAGGTCTATTACAGAAATATAAAACCACCTCTTTGCATCTCAAACGTTTGAGATTGATGGCCATCGAGACTTTTAAAATTTTAAATATATATCGCAACTTGTTAACAAGAAGGAAAGATTTTATAATTTCAGGTGCTCTAATTTACTCGATCTTCCTAAAGTCCGAACTGAGCGGGATGGTATAAATAGTTTAGATACAAGAATGCCAAATTATGGAATGATCTCACCGAACATATACGAGCGACTTCAAATTTTAACGATTTTAAGAAACTAATCAATGCATGGAATGGGAAGGAATGTAACTGTACCATATGTCGCCAGTAATATGCAGCTATATATTTAATATACACAAAAATGAAGTTATTCCATTTCTCCCAGTAGCAGTCAAAAAGTATTTGTGATATCGAACTGTGATAAAAAATATTTTTATTATGTGTGTATATATGTATATTTTTATGATTTTATTGATTTTAAAAGTCGGTCGTAAAAGCTCCACGGAGCTTGTGTTTGCTATGTTCCTTGTACTAATGTACACCGACTCTAAATAAAATTTACTATCACTCTGACTATCATTATGTACAGAGAGCAAACCCTCGGGGACGAAACGTCGACCAGCAGAATCTCACCACATACACGCAATTATACGCTACATATAAAAAGTGGCGGAAAAAGATGCCAGCGTACTGCCAAGAAATCATGCCAATAGTCTGACTGCATATCTAAAAACTCAACAAGAACCAGAACGATCCACTTGCTGATTTGTATCTCGGCCACACCTTTATTGTAGATATTCATGTTCAACCTGAATGACATAGTCAAGATCAGTGACAAAATACTGTTTCAGTGGATATTTAGACATTTGCACATTCAGGACTTCATGACTAAATGTTTTTATATTTCGTGAATGTCTGCTGAGCACGTAACATCCAATTCGAATGGACTGTTTGTTTGTTTAAACTTATTTATTGTACAAATTATAGTACATGGGATTGGGGTCAAGTTATAATCAACTTATTCACCCCTCTCCCTACAAATATGGATACATAACATGTGTTTACAACAACAAAAATAATGACGTTTTGGCTGAACCTGTGTGAATATATACATGTCACAAATGAAATAAGTTTTAGATTTGCATTTTTAGCAACTTACAGGGGAGAAAAACTATAACAGATTATTGAGTATATGGTGGCAACTTGACTGTAGCGTGCTAGGATTCTAACAGAACTGGGTACTAGTACATACTAATCCTTCAGCTGAGGTAACTACGTCGTAATCGTGCTACAAATTGAATCTTGAGGTGTTCTTAATAAATGTTAAAACTGACTTGCACATATTATTATTCATTTCATTTGTGAATGACTCGTTTCCCGACAATATATCTTGGAGGTTATAGTTTGGAGGCAAGTCGTTTTGTAATTCATCCCTTAGATTGTTATATAAGGGACAAATAAAGAAATAGTGATAAGCATCCTCTCTTGATTCTCCACATCTACAGCTAGATGTAATAGACAAATTCCTTCTCATTAAATCTGCGTTCAATTGGCTGCATTGATGTCTTAGTTGAGTTAGTACAATGTTAAGTTTCCTTGAACCTATCAAACTGTATTTAGATATACGAGTTTTCTTAGCTAATGAGTGGTGGAAGGCAGAAGTGGATGGTTTGTTTCTTGTATCGTAACTAAGTTTGTTCCATTCCTGAATAGCTGACGGGATAAATGAATTTGACTGGACAGACATTAAGACAGACATTAAGCGAGATACAATAGTTTCGTAGTTCCCCAGAAGGGGCGTAATTTCCAAAAACTCCGTATCGTGATATGATTCTAGATAGAAAACAGCAACAATAAATGTTACAACCTTTAGAGATTGTGCTGATTAAAACAGGACCTACAATTTTAGATCGACATTAAAATAATCAAGTTGTATACATTTTATGAACCCTAACCCTAATCGTAAGTCGCCATATAGCTGAAATATTGCTCAGCTCGACACTACATCTAATTCTCGCTATCTCTCCTAATAGTACGGCGACTATGATTTGCATCATAACCAGGGTACTATTTCCACCGTTTTTATATCTGTCTTCATTTGTACGCCGCTTTTACTTCTTCAACATGAGGACTGGTGTCCAGGTCAGATATTACAGACTATGTCGTTGATCTAAGTACTTCATTATTGACCCCTTAGTGTGTTCACTAACACTTTTGATATTTTAACCAGTGTACTATTTCCACCGTTTTTATATCTGTCTTCATTTGTACGCCGCTTAAATTTCTTTAACATGAGGACTGGTGTCCAGGTCAGATACTATAGACTATTTCGTTGATCTAAGTACTTCATTATTGACCCCTTAGTGTTTTCACTAACACTTTTGATATTTTAACCAGTGTACTATTTCTACCGTTTTTACCCCTCAGCCTATTAGGCTGTGGGGTCTTGTCGTCGGCAAGTACGTCCGGTCGGTCGTCCGGTCGTCCGAACGTACGGTCGTCCGGTCGTCCGATCGTCAACAATTCTTGTGACCGGTCTAGAAGCCAAACCGTTGCTTCTAGAGACTTCAAATTTGGTATACCGGATTGTTGGGTGGTCACCCACAGGCCTATTGAATCTGGATCCGATTGGTCGGAAACTTTGGCGGCCATTTTTAATTGATGCGAAACCGTCACAGCTTTCTCGTTACCAAGGTATCTTTAGAACGACTTACCCTAGGTACACCAAACTTGCCCGTGCACATTTATATGCTCGTGACCCAGAACCCTATTGAATCTGGATCCGATTGGGCGGCCATCCTTAATTTATGCAAAACCATGAATCTTGTGTATCTCGGAAACCATTCTGCTGTTCAGTGTGAAACTTGGTATAGATTATCGATACGTCAAGAAACTTTAAAGGAATGACCAAACCAGTTTTACTGATTGGGTGAAAGCCTTGGTGGCCATCTTTAATTTATGCAGAATCTTTAACGATGTATTTCTCTGATACCACTGAAGTATTCTATACGAAACTTGGTATACAGCATCAATGTATCAAGAGATTTGCAATGAATAACCACATCAGTTCTTCTGAGAGGCGGGAAGGATGGCCGGCCATTTTTAATTTATGCAAAATCATTAATGATCTCTATCTCTGATACCGTTCAAGTGCTCGATGTAAAATTTGGTAAACATCATCGATGCATCAAGAGACTTATGATGAATTACAAGCGTCTAGTCCGTCATTCATAATCCAGCCGTCGTCCATTAGAGAATATCCGCGTCCATAATCCAAAGACCTATTCCATTTCCATATAACAGTATTAGCACCAAATTCAAAAAGACAAAGTATACATAAACATAGGCTTGTTTCCTGCAAGAGAGAAGCGGTCAACAATTTTCAATGATGCCGGCAAGACATCATGATGTTCCAAAATATCAAATCCGTATCGCTGATCAGTATTCTTAATCCATAATATTCGTTATAGAATCGTCATCTAAAAATGATGTACCTCAGTCACGCTTTGATTGTGACTGTTCATATGAGTACCATGAGGATCTTGAAGTACATGGCTCATACGGTCCCTAGCCCCGGGTTAAGCGGAATTAGACACATGTTACGAAACGTAGCCCCATAGATCTTGCACGCATAACTGGTTTCTCTGATTGGGCCGAAATCTTGGCGGCCGTCTTTAATTTATGCAAAATTTTTAATGATGTATATCTCTGATACCATTAGAGTGTTCTATATGGAACTTGGTATACAGCATCGATGTATCACGAGACTTGCAATTAATAACCACATCAGTTCTTCTGAGAGGCGGGAAGGATGGTCGACCATTTTTAATTTATGCAAAATCATTAATGATCTCTATCTCTGATACCGTTCAAGTGCTCGATGTAAAATTTGATATACATCATCATTGCATCAAGAGACTTAGGATGAATGACAGAACTGGTTTCTCTGATTGGGTGGAAATCTTGGCGACCATTTTAATTTATGCGGAATCATTAATGATCTATATCTGATACCATTTTAGTGCTTGATATGAAACTACAAATCATCGATACATCAAGAAACTTAAAAATTAATGACAACCAATTTCTCTGATTAGGCGGAAAACTTTATTGCCATCTTTAATTTATGCAAAATCGATACTTCTGGTACTGTTCAAGTGTTCTGGTACTGTTCAAGTGTTCAAGACTTTGTATGCATCATCAGTACATCAAGAGACTAAAAATGAATGACCGAACCGTTTTCTCTGATTGGATGGAAACCTTGGCAGCCGTTTTCAATTTATGTAATATCATTGATGATCTATATATCCTTTGATACTGTTCAAGTGTTCAGTATGCTTGGTATACGTCATAGATACATCAAGAGACAAGTAATGACTGCCGGTTTCTCTGATTGGAACTTTGCGGCCATTTCTGATTGCAAATTTTTTGATAATCTGTATATCTGTCACTTGACTACTTGATGTTCCTGATATTTTCAAAGTAGTACATGTATGGTTCAAATTGAATAGATTGTGAATGGCTGGCACCCAGAGCCGAGGGGTTTTAGATGCGCAGCTTCGCATTCCTATCAAAAACTCCTATCAAAAAACTTCCTATCGGAAGACTTTTATTATTGTTCAGATTATTATTAGGGTTCAAAGCTAGAATGGCTTGAAGCCTTTTGTTTTTGTTCTGAATATTTTTGTTCTGCCACCATATTTTTCGAACTTGATATGTCAAATTATTTATTATAGTTCTCCAATTCATCCAACATCTCACACTGAATTTATCACATTTTAATCTTTTACAAGCCACTGCTAAAGCATCTTCTGCATTCAACCAAATCTTTCAGACTTTTACATATGTATTTTCCATTCATTGTGTACCAATATACACTGACTAAAACTGTCTGGCTGAGGGGTTGTTGCACCTTTTAGGTGCTGCCTCATGTTATATCTGTCTTCATTTGTACGCCGCTTAAACTTCTTCAACATGAGGACTGGTGTCCAGGTCAGATACTATAGACTATTTCGGTGATCTAAGTACTTCATTATTGACCCCTTAGTGTGTTCACTAACACTTTTGATATTTTCTTTGTAATATAGATATTTGCATGGTTACCAATTGAGTGCCGAAACAAAACGAAATACTTCATATGAATTAATCGATTTACTGTAGTTTTCGTACACCTACTCCCCTTATCACCAAAATAGGATAACCCAGGTCTCGTATGGAAACGTCGTTCAGACATTACTACTCACTCGTACTGCTGTACATCCACCGTGATGTTGACCATAGAATAGAATAAGCCATATGCAAACAATCGTTTGAAGTAACATTAGTACGGTACCTCAAATGGCAAATCGAAAGATGTTCTGGTGGGACAAAATCCAAAGATCTTTGGTCCACAATTCGTCCCTTTTTAACAAACAAAGGGAGTTATATTGACGAAACTGTTACCTTATGTGAAGACGAAAAAATTATGTCAAATCAAAGTATCGTTTGTGAAACATTTAATGATTATTTTGTAAATGTGGCCAGGGACATAATCAGTCCGGATTTTCCGGTCCTGATCATCCCAGTTGCCAGGGGATACATGCAAATGTTACTCTACCAAATTCAAATTTCAGTTTCAGCCACGTTAAAGAAAAAGATGTGGACAGATACCTTTGTAAGATTGGAGATAAAAAAACAACTGGGCTAGACAACATCTCCGTTAAGATATTTAAATTCGTAAAACCAGTAATCCTCCGACCGATTACAAATGTTATAAATGAAATGCTTAGTAAAAATATTTTCCCAGATCAGCTCAAACTGGCGAGGATTACACCCGTGTTCAAGAAAAACGATCCCTTAGATAAGAAAAATTATAGGCCAGTGAGTATCTCGCCAGTTGTAACGAAACTTTTCGAGCGAGCAATGTGTGATCAATTGTCAAGATACTTTAGCAACATACTCCATCCATATCTATCGGCTTTCAGATCCGGCTACAGTTGCCAGTCCACACTCGTGGCACTAACTGAGGAATGGAAACGTGCACTGGATGAAAACAAGTCTGTAGGAGCAATACTAATAGATCTTTCAAAAGCATTTGATTGTTTGCCTCATAATCTGATGATTGAAAAGCTGAAAGCATATGGTGGGGGATGATGCTGTCGATTTACTTGACAGCTATTTACAAAATAGAAAGCAGTGTGTACAAATAGGGGTAAACCGGAGTTCATTTAAGCAGATAATTAAAGGTGTGCCACAGGGCTCTATCTTAGGATCACTGCTGTTCAACATATTCATAAACGATGTACTTTATTTTGTTAAAAAGGCTAGTCTTTTTAATTACGCAGATGGCAACACGTTAACCTATTCAGACCCGTCACTGGACTCATTAAATAGAGTCTTGGAGACTGAGGGTGAGGCCTTAATCGAGTGGTTTACCAATAACTACATGCAGGCTAATCCACAGAAATTTCAGGCACTGGCAGTTGGTAAACGCACATATAAAGACAGGCCTACCTTCAACATCGGTGGTGTTCATGTCAAATGTGACGAACATGTCAAATTACTTGGAATGGAAGTTGATTATCTTTTAACGTATGACCGCAATGTTTCTAATATCTGTCAGAAAGCTTCCAAGCAAATCAATGTACTGTAACGTATAGGTCAACATCTATCCCTCGAATGTAGGAAATTAATTTATCATGCGTTTATTATGTCTCACTTCAATTGTTGCCCCGTAGTATGGCATTTTTGTAATGTCGGAAACACGAGGAAGATAGGAAAAATTCACCATAGAGCACTCAAATTTGTCTATCATGATTACACGAGTTCTTACGAAGGTCTATTACAGAAATATAAAACCACCTCTTTGCATCTCAAACGTTTGAGATTGATGGCCATCGAGATTTTTAAAATTTCAAATATATATCGCAACTTGTTAACAAGAAGGAAAGATTTTATAATTTCAGGTGCTCTAATTTACTCGATCTTCCTAAAGTCCGAACTGAGCGGGATGGTATAAATAGTTTAGATACAAGAATGCCAAATTATGGAATGATCTCCCCGAACATATACGAGCGACTTCAAATTTTAACGATTTTAAGAAACTAATCAATGCATGGAATGGGAAGGAATGTAACTGTACCATATGTCGCCAGTAATATGCAGCTATATATTTAATATACACAAAAATGAAGTTATTCCATTTCTCCCAGTAGCAGTCAAAAAGTATTTGTGATATCGAACTGTGATAAAAAATATTTTTATTATGTGTGTATATATGTATATTTTTATGATTTTATTGATTTTAAAAGCCGGTCGTAAAAGCTCCACGGAGCTTGTGTTTGCTATGTTCCTTGTACTAATGTACACCGACTCTAAATAAAATTTACTATCACTCTGACTATCATTATGTACAGAGAGCAAACCCTCGGGGACGAAACGTCGACCAGCAGAATCTCACCACATACACGCAATTATACGCTACATATAAAAAGTGGCGGAAAAAGATGCCAGCGTACTGCCAAGAAATCATGCCAATAGTCTGACTGCATATCTAAAAACTCAACAAGAACCAGAACGATCCACTTGCTGATTTGTATCTCGGCCACACCTTTATTGTAGATATTCATGTTCAACCTGAATGACATAGTCAAGATCAGTGACAAAATACTGTTTCAGTGGATATTTAGACATTTGCACATTCAAGACTTCATAACTAAATGTTTTTATATTTCGTGAATGTCGGCTGAGCACGTAACATCCAATTCGAATGGACTGGACAGACATTAAGCGAGATACAATAGTTTCGTAGTTCCCCAGAAGGGGCGTAATTTCCAAAAACTCCGTATCGTGATATGATTCTAGATAGAAAACAGCAACAATAAATGTTACAACCTTTAGAGATTGTGCTGATTAAAACAGGACCTACAATTTTAGATCGACATTAAAATAATCAAGTTGTATACATTTTATGAACCCTAACCCTAATCGTAAGTCGCCATATAGCTGAAATATTGCTCAGCTCGACACTACATCTAATTCTCGCTATCTCTCCTAATAGTACGGCGACTATGATTTGCATCATAACCAGGGTACTATTTCCACCGTTTTTATATCTGTCTTCATTTGTACGCCGCTTTTACTTCTTCAACATGAGGACTGGTGTCCAGGTCAGATATTACAGACTATGTCGTTGATCTAAGTACTTCATTATTGACCCCTTAGTGTGTTCACTAACACTTTTGATATTTTAACCAGTGTACTATTTCCACCGTTTTTATATCTGTCTTCATTTGTACGCCGCTTAAATTTCTTTAACATGAGGACTGGTGTCCAGGTCAGATACTATAGACTATTTCGTTGATCTAAGTACTTCATTATTGACCCCTTAGTGTTTTCACTAACACTTTTGATATTTTAACCAGTGTACTATTTCTACCGTTTTTACCCCTCAGCCTATTAGGCTGTGGGGTCTTGTCGTCGGCAAGTACGTCCGGTCGGTCGTCCGGTCGTCCGAACGTACGGTCGTCCGGTCGTCCGATCGTCAACAATTCTTGTGACCGGTCTAGAAGCCAAACCGTTGCTTCTAGAGACTTCAAATTTGGTATACCGGATTGTTGGGTGGTCACCCACAGGCCTATTGAATCTGGATCCGATTGGTCGGAAACTTTGGCGGCCATTTTTAATTGATGCGAAACCGTCACAGCTTTCTCGTTACCAAGATATCTTTAGAACGACTTACCCTAGGTACACCAAACTTGCCCGTGCACATTTATATGCTCGTGACCCAGAACCCTATTGAATCTGGATCCGATTGGGCAGCCATCCTTAATTTATGCAAAACCATGAATCTTGTGTATCTCGGAAACCATTCTGCTGTTCAGTGTGAAACTTGGTATAGATTATCGATACGTCAAGAAACTTTAAAGGAATGACCAAACCAGTTTTACTGATTGGGTGAAAGCCTTGGTGGCCATCTTTAATTTATGCAGAATCTTTAACGATGTATTTCTCTGATACCACTGAAGTATTCTATACGAAACTTGGTATACAGCATCAATGTATCAAGAGATTTGCAATGAATAACCACATCAGTTCTTCTGAGAGGCGGGAAGGATGGCCGGCCATTTTTAATTTATGCAAAATCATTAATGATCTCTATCTCTGATACCGTTCAAGTGCTCGATGTAAAATTTGGTAAACATCATCGATGCATCAAGAGACTTATGATGAATTACAAGCGTCTAGTCCGTCATTCATAATCCAGCCGTCGTCCATTAGAGAATATCCGCGTCCATAATCCAAAGACCTATTCCATTTCCATATAACAGTATTAGCACCAAATTCAAAAGACAAAAGTATACATAAACATAGGCTTGTTTCCTACAAGAGAGAAGCGGTCAACAATTTTCAATGATGCCGGCAAGACATCATGATGTTCCAAAATATCAAATCCGTATCGCTGATCAGTATTCTTAATCCATAATATTCGTTATAGAATCGTCATCTAAAAATGATGTACCTCAGTCACGCTTTGATTGTGACTGTTCATATGAGTACCATGAGGATCTTGAAGTACATGGCTCATACGGTCCCTAGCCCCGGGTTAAGCGGAATTAGACACATGTTACGAAACGTAGCCCCATAGATCTTGCACGCATAACTGGTTTCTCTGATTGGGCCGAAATCTTGGCGGCCGTCTTTAATTTATGCAAAATTTTTAATGATGTATATCTCTGATACCATTAGAGTGTTCTATATGGAACTTGGTATACAGCATCGATGTATCACGAGACTTGCAATTAATAACCACATCAGTTCTTCTGAGAGGCGGGAAGGATGGTCGACCATTTTTAATTTATGCAAAATCATTAATGATCTCTATCTCTGATACCGTTCAAGTGCTCGATGTAAAATTTGATATACATCATCATTGCATCAAGAGACTTAGGATGAATGACAGAACTGGTTTCTCTGATTGGGTGGAAATCTTGGCGACCATTTTAATTTATGCGGAATCATTAATGATCTATATCTGATACCATTTTAGTGCTTGATATGAAACTACAAATCATCGATACATCAAGAAACTTAAAAATTAATGACAACCAATTTCTCTGATTAGGCGGAAAACTTTATTGCCATCTTTAATTCATGCAAAATCGATACTTCTGGTACTGTTCAAGTGTTCTGGTACTGTTCAAGTGTTCAAGACTTTGTATGCATCATCAGTACATCAAGAGACTAAAAATGAATGACCGAACCGTTTTCTCTGATTGGATGGAAACCTTGGCAGCCGTTTTCAATTTATGTAATATCATTGATGATCTATATATCCTTTGATACTGTTCAAGTGTTCAGTATGCTTGGTATACGTCATAGATACATCAAGAGACAAGTAATGACTGCCGGTTTCTCTGATTGGAACTTTGCGGCCATTTCTGATTGCAAATTTTTTGATAATCTGTATATCTGTCACTTGACTACTTGATGTTCCTGATATTTTCAAAGTAGTACATGTATGGTTCAAATTGAATAGATTGTGAATGGCTGGCACCCAGAGCCGAGGGGTTTTAGATGCGCAGCTTCGCATTCCTATCAAAAACTCCTATCAAAAAACTTCCTATCGGAAGACTTTTATTATTGTTCAGATTATTATTAGGGTTCAAAGCTAGAATGGCTTGAAGCCTTTTGTTTTTGTTCTGAATATTTTTGTTCTGCCACCATATTTTTCGAACTTGATATGTCAAATTATTTATTATAGTTCTCCAATTCATCCAACATCTCACACTGAATTTATCACATTTTAATCTTTTACAAGCCACTGCTAAAGCATCTTCTGCATTCAACCAAATCTTTCAGACTTTTACATATGTATTTTCCATTCATTGTGTACCAATATACACTGACTAAAACTGTCTGGCTGAGGGGTTGTTGCACCTTTTAGGTGCTGCCTCATGTTATATCTGTCTTCATTTGTACGCCGCTTAAACTTCTTCAACATGAGGACTGGTGTCCAGGTCAGATACTATAGACTATTTCGGTGATCTAAGTACTTCATTATTGACCCCTTAGTGTGTTCACTAACACTTTTGATATTTTCTTTGTAATATAGATATTTGCATGGTTACCAATTGAGTGCCGAAACAAAACGAAATACTTCATATGAATTAATCGATTTACTGTAGTTTTCGTACACCTACTCCCCTTATCACCAAAATAGGATAACCCAGGTCTCGTATGGAAACGTCGTTCAGACATTACTACTCACTCGTACTGCTGTACATCCACCGTGATGTTGACCATAGAATAGAATAAGCCATATGCAAACAATCGTTTGAAGTAACATTAGTACGGTACCTCAAATGGCAAATCGAAAGATGTTCTGGTGGGACAAAATCCAAAGATCTTTGGTCCACAATTCGTCCCTTTTTAACAAACAAAGGGAGTTATATTGACGAAACTGTTACCTTATGTGAAGACGAAAAAATTATGTCAAATCAAAGTATCGTTTGTGAAACATTTAATGATTATTTTGTAAATGTGACCAGGGACATAATCAGTCCGGATTTTCCGGTCCTGATCATCCCAGTTGCCAGGGGATACATGCAAATGTTACTCTACCAAATTCAAATTTCAGTTTCAGCCACGTTAAAGAAAAAGATGTGGACAGATACCTTTGTAAGATTGGAGATAAAAAAACAACTGGGCTAGACAACATCTCCGTTAAGATATTTAAATTCGTAAAACCAGTAATCCTCCGACCGATTACAAATGTTATAAATGAAATGCTTAGTAAAAATATTTTCCCAGATCAGCTCAAACTGGCGAGGATTACACCCGTGTTCAAGAAAAACGACCCCTTAGATAAGAAAAATTATAGGCCAGTGAGTATCTCGCCAGTTGTAACGAAACTTTTCGAGCGAGCAATGTGTGATCAATTGTCAAGATACTTTAGCAACATACTCCATCCATATCTATCGGCTTTCAGATCCGGCTACAGTTGCCAGTCCACACTCGTGGCACTAACTGAGGAATGGAAACGTGCACTGGATGAAAACAAGTCTGTAGGAGCAATACTAATAGATCTTTCAAAAGCATTTGATTGTTTGCCTCATAATCTGATGATTGAAAAGCTGAAAGCATATGGTGGGGGATGATGCTGTCGATTTACTTGACAGCTATTTACAAAATAGAAAGCAGTGTGTACAAATAGGGGTAAACCGGAGTTCATTTAAGCAGATAATTAAAGGTGTGCCACAGGGCTCTATCTTAGGATCACTGCTGTTCAACATATTCATAAACGATGTACTTTATTTTGTTAAAAAGGCTAGTCTTTTTAATTACGCAGATGGCAACACGTTAACCTATTCAGACCCGTCACTGGACTCATTAAATAGAGTCTTGGAGACTGAGGGTGAGGCCTTAATCGAGTGGTTTACCAATAACTACATGCAGGCTAATCCACAGAAATTTCAGGCACTGGCAGTTGGTAAACGCACATATAAAGACAGGCCTACCTTCAACATCGGTGGTGTTCATGTCAAATGTGACGAACATGTCAAATTACTTGGAATGGAAGTTGATTATCTTTTAACGTATGACCGCAATGTTTCTAATATCTGTCAGAAAGCTTCCAAGCAAATCAATGTACTGTAACGTATAGGTCAACATCTATCCCTCGAATGTAGGAAATTAATTTATCATGCGTTTATTATGTCTCACTTCAATTGTTGCCCCGTAGTATGGCATTTTTGTAATGTCGGAAACACGAGGAAGATAGGAAAAATTCACCATAGAGCACTCAAATTTGTCTATCATGATTACACGAGTTCTTACGAAGGTCTATTACAGAAATATAAAACCACCTCTTTGCATCTCAAACGTTTGAGATTGATGGCCATCGAGATTTTTAAAATTTTAAATATATATCGCAACTTGTTAACAAGAAGGAAAGATTTTATAATTTCAGGTGCTCTAATTTACTCGATCTTCCTAAAGTCCGAACTGAGCGGGATGGTATAAATAGTTTAGATACAAGAATGCCAAATTATGGAATGATCTCCCCGAACATATACGAGCGACTTCAAATTTTAACGATTTTAAGAAACTAATCAATGCATGGAATGGGAAGGAATGTAACTGTACCATATGTCGCCAGTAATATGCAGCTATATATTTAATATACACAAAAATGAAGTTATTCCATTTCTCCCAGTAGCAGTCAAAAAGTATTTGTGATATCGAACTGTGATAAAAAATATTTTTATTATGTGTGTATATATGTATATTTTTATGATTTTATTGATTTTAAAAGTCGGTCGTAAAAGCTCCACGGAGCTTGTGTTTGCTATGTTCCTTGTACTAATGTACACCGACTCTAAATAAAATTTACTATCACTCTGACTATCATTATGTACAGAGAGCAAACCCTCGGGGACGAAACGTCGACCAGCAGAATCTCACCACATACACGCAATTATACGCTACATATAAAAAGTGGCGGAAAAAGATGCCAGCGTACTGCCAAGAAATCATGCCAATAGTCTGACTGCATATCTAAAAACTCAACAAGAACCAGAACGATCCACTTGCTGATTTGTATCTCGGCCACACCTTTATTGTAGATATTCATGTTCAACCTGAATGACATAGTCAAGATCAGTGACAAAATACTGTTTCAGTGGATATTTAGACATTTGCACATTCAAGACTTCATAACTAAATGCTTTTATATTTCGTGAATGTCGGCTGAGCACGTAACATCCAATTCGAATGGACTGGACAGACATTAAGCGAGATACAATAGTTTCGTAGTTCCCCAGAAGGGGCGTAATTTCCAAAAACTCCGTATCGTGATATGATTCTAGATAGAAAACAGCAACAATCAATGTTACAACCTTTAGAGATTGTGCTGATTAAAACAGGACCTATAATTTTAGATCGACATTAAAATAATCAAGTTGTATACATTTTATGAACCCTAACCCTAAGCGTAAGTCGCTATATAGCTGAAATATTGCTCAGCTCGACACTAAATCTAATTCTCGCTATCTCTCCTAATAGTACGGCGACTATGATTTGCATCATAACCAGGGTACTATTTCCACCGTTTTTATATCTGTCTTCATTTGTACGCCGCTTTTACTTCTTCAACATGAGGACTGGTGTCCAGGTCAGATACTATAGACTATGTCGTTGATCTAAGTACTTCATTATTGACCCCTCAGTGTGTTCACTAACACTTTTGATATTTTAACCAGTGTACTATTTCCACCGTTTTTATATCTGTCTTCATTTGTACGCCGATTAAATTTCTTCAACATGAGGACTGGTGTCCAGGTCAGATACTATAGACTATTTCGTTGATCTAAGTACTTCATTATTGACCCCTTAGTGTGTTCACTAACACTTTTGATATTTTAACCAGTGTACTATTTCCATCGTTTTTACCCCTCAGCCTATTAGGCTGTGAAGTCTTGTCGTCGGGAAGTACGTCCGGTCGTCCGGTCGCCCGATCGTCAACAATTCTTGTGACCGGTCTAGAAGCCAAACCGTTGCTTCTAGAGACTTCAAGTTTGGTATACAGGATTATTGGGTGGTCACCCACAGGCCTATTGAATCTGGATCCGATTGGTCGGAAACGTTGGCGGCCATTTTAAATTGATGCGAAACCGTCACAGCTTTCTCGTTACCAAGATATCTTTAGAACGACTTACCCTAGGCACACCAATCTTGCCCGTGCACATTTATATGCTCGTGACCCAGAACCCTATTGAATCTGGATCCGATTGGGCGGCCATCCTTAAAGAGGTAGTAGCGTGATTTTAGTTGTTCGGGTAAACTGAACAGCATGATCACTTGCAACATTTGCCAAAAGATTTTCAAGTATTGAAATCTCGTATTTCATATAGGGATCAATATTGTCAGATTCTTCAATTCGGTCTAGTGAACAACATGAAAATGGGAAATGACTGAGATGACGTCGGATAACGTGATCAGGTATCCATGACGTCACATTAGAAGCCGTCACAGTGCGATAAAAGTTCTAAGATCGAGTATGACGTTGCAAAGCATCACGCTCGGAATGCCAGTGCGCGTTTTCTGACGTCATCTCAGGCACTGGAGCCAAGTGCAGGTGCTGTTACGTTTTTCAGAGAATGTCAGAAGTGTGATTTCAATGCCCGTGATATTAAAAAATGAGGTCACAGAAACACGTTCACCATAGTTGCTTTCAACTACTGAATAATTTTTATCGCAATATGTTATTTGCTGAATATTTTTTAAATGACGCTTTTACCTCTTTAATTTATGCAAAACCATGAATCTTGTGTATCTCGGAAACCATTCTGCTGTTCAGTGTGAAACTTGGTATAGATTATCGATACGTCAAGAAACTTTAAAGGAATGACCAAACCAGTTTTTCTGATTGGGTGAAAGCCTTGGTGGCCATCTTTAATTTATGCAGAATCTTTAACGATGTATTTCTCTGATACCATTGAAGTATTCTATACGAAACTTGGTATACAGCATCGATGTATCAAGAGACTTGCAATGAATAACCACATCAGTTCTTCTGAGAGGCGGGAAGGATGGCCGGCCATTTTTAATTTATGCAAAATCATTAATGATCTCTATCTCTGATACCGTTCAAGTGCTCGATGTAAAATTTGGTAAACATCATCGATGCATCAAGAGACTTATGTTGAATGACATAACTGGTTTCTCTGATTGGGCCGAAATCTTGGCGGCCATCTTTAATTTATGCAAAATTTTTGATGATGTATATCTCTGATAGCATTAGAGTGTTCTATATGGAACTTGGTATACAGCATCGATGTATCACGAGACTTGCAATTAATAACCACATCAGTTCTTTTGAGAGGCGGGAAGGATGGTCGACCATTTTTAATTTATGCAAAATCATTAATGATCTCTATCTCTGATACCGTTCAAGTGCTCGATGTAAAATTTGATATACATCATCATTGCATCAAGAGACTTAGGATGAATGACAGAACTGGCTTCTCTGATTGGGTGGAAATCTTGGCGACCATTTTAATTTATGCGGAATCATTAATGATCTTTATCTGATACCATTTTAGTGCTTGATATGAAACTACAAATCATCGATACATCAAGAAACTTAAATATTAATGACAACCAATTTCTCTGTATAGGCGGAAAACTTTATTGCCATCTTTAATTTATGCAAAATCGTGTTCTGGTATTGTTCAAGTGTTCAAGACTTTGTATGCATCATCGGTACATCAAGAGACTAAAAATGAATGACCGAACCGTTTTCTCTGATTGGATGGAAACCTTGGCAGCCGTTTTCAATTTATGTAATATCATTGATGATCTATATATCCTTTGATACTGTTCAAGTGTTCAGTATGCTTGGTATACGTCATAGATACATCAAGAGACAAGTAATGACTGCCGGTTTCTCTGATTGGATGGAAAACTTTGCGGCCATTTCTGATTGCAAATTTTTTGATAATCCCTATATTTGTCACTTGACTACTTGATGTTCATGATATTTCAAAGTAGTACATGCATGGTTCAAATTGAATAGATTGTGAATGGCTGGCACCCAGAGCCGAGGGGTTTTAGATGCGCAGCTTCGTATTCCTATCAAAAACTCTATATTATTTGGCTCCCACTGAAAATCGGAAGACTTTTATTATTGTTCAGATTATTATTAGGGTTCAAAGCTAGAATGGCTTGAAGCCTTTTGTTTTTGTTCAGAATATTTTTGTTCTGCCATCATATTTTTCGAACTTGATATGTCAAATTATTTATTATAGTTCTCCAATTCATCCAACATCTCACACTGAATTTATCACATTTTAATCTTTTACAAGCCACTGCTAAAGCATCTTCTGCATTCAACCAAATCTTTCAGACTTTTACATATGTATTTTCCATTCATTGTGTACCAATATACACTGACTAAAACTGTCTGGCTGAGGGGTTGTTGCACCTTTTAGGTGCTGCCTCATGTTATATCTGTCTTCATTTGTACGCCGCTTAAACTTCTTCAACATGAGGGCTGGTGTCCAGGTCAGATACTATAGACTATTTCGTTGATCTAAGTACTTCATTATTGACCCCTTAGTGTGTTCACTAACACTTTTGATATTTTCTTTGTAATATAGATATTTGCATGGTTACCAATTGAGTGCCGAAACAAAACGAAATACTTCATATGAATTAATCGATTTACTGTAGTTTTCGTACACCTACTCCCCTTATCACGAAATAGGATAACCCAGGTCTCGTATGGAAACGTCGTTCAGACATTGCTACTCACTCGTACTGCCGTACATCCACCGTGATGTTGACCATAGAATAGAATAAGCCATATGCAAACAATCGTTTGAAGTAACATTAGTACGGTACCTCAAATGGAGCCAAAGTAGTGCAAATAGGCCTCGCATGTATTTTCATATATCTACGCTGAATAAAAACTTATTGTAGAATCTATTTGTAATCGGTGGCTCTACCATCGATATCGCATTCGAGAATATAGACCATTTTCCTTTATCTGGATTGTTTTTTCTTATATTTTCTTGATTGTTCCGTAACATTGATCAGCCATGAAACAATCAAATACAATTTGCACTGTATAATTAAATTATTTTCATGGATGTGGGAGTTAAGTGCCGCTAGAAAAACGTTCCATTGCGTGAAATTAGGAATTTCCATTTCCGGAAACCTATTGAAAACTGGTTTGGAAACCGTATCGCTATAATTTTCAATAGGCTTCCGCTGAATTTCCGAAATTGGAAACTTGAGCCATTCGCCCAGTGCTCGCACAGAATTTTATGAACATGTTGGAATATTTCAATTCTTCTCATGTAGCACAGGCAAAAGGAAAGTATATTGAACATACCTTATAGTCACGAAAAATAACCCACATTCTGAGGGTTCGTTTAAATATTCATGCATTTTTATGCTATAATTTCAAGGTGCTAATAGCTTCTATGATTGAGTAATATCGATGTTATACTACGCAATGTTTCATCGTTTAGCGTAGATATCACAAGATCGGCGAAGAATGGAAGGGAAAATAAAGAAACATTTGTGGTATGAATTATACTTTGAATACAAAAATAAACTGTTTCATGAACAAAAAAATAAACCAGATGTTTCTCAAAGTAGAAACAGCCAACACCCCAGGATTCGAAGGAAACCTCTACTTGATGTATACTCAATACAGTATATCAATCCAATATATTAAAACGTTGATTTTTTAAAATCTTTTTCCACTAAAAAAGCGTATTATTTGTTGACACAAATGGAGAATAGGGCGACGATCAAACAGATTTCTTGAAAACAAGCCCTAAACATTCACAATCAATCTAGCTAGATTCTTACCTGTAATGGTCGTGTGATGAGCAGTCATTCTGTTTGCCTTAACCATTGTTGATGTTCGTTGTATGGAAACATTCGAAGTCGTTGTGAGAGCTGAAGTTGTATCGCCTAAAAAGAGCAATCAACAGTAATTACAAGTGTCTGGTCCGCCATTCATAATTCAGTCGTCGTCCATTAAAGAATATCCGCGTCCATAATCCAAAGACGTATTCCGTATAACAACATTAGCACCAAATTCAAAAAGACAATCACAGTATACATAAACATAGGCTAGTTTCCTGCAAGAGAGAAGCGGTAAGACATCATGATGTTCCAAAAATATCACATCCGTATCGCTGATCAGTATTCTTAATCCATATGATATTCGTAGTAAAGTCGTTATCTAGATAATGATGCATCTCAGTCACGCTTTCATTGCGTCTGTTCATATGAGCACCATGGGGATCTTGAAGTACATGGCTTCATACGGCCCCTAGCCCCGGGTTATGCGGAATTAGACAGACGTTACGAAACGTAACGCCATATGTCTTGCACGCTACGCTCGTACTTTGCTATCAGCATGCAATATGTATCGCCAAATTTGAGAAACTTTGAGTGGAGGTACTTGGTAAAACTTTCCTCTTCAACAGTTAATGCCCAACTGATACGAAAGCACATCAGTTGCCATTTGTCGAACGATACTTCGATGATGTATCGTTACAGAAGAAAGACTTATCGATATATTTTAGTCGTACGTATGTATATGAGTTTGGTGGTCGAAAATGATCGAGGATATGAAATAGGCAGTTCGCCTGTACAAACGGCAAGATGTCTTCTTAGATGCAGCTATCAGGTGGCTAGCCTGCAAGGTAGCATTGATACTTCTTTTTGTTCCATTTGGATAGGCCCTAAATGCTGGGATATATGCCCGCAGAAAGACGGAAAATGCACATGTGATGAAAAAATTGCGATCAGTGCCTGCTGTAGGTAAAAAACTTTGCAATTGTGGTAGTGGTGTGCCCCGCCTAGCACACTCAGAGCAATAGAGAGCTAAAATATCCCCCGTTATAATCCTCCCATCCGACCACCCGAATTCACGTCTTATGTCAGTGGAACCCACCTCTAATCTGACCAATAAATCATGCTCCGAAGTATTCCGAACTTATAGCTTCGGGTAAAGTTGGTTCGAGGCGGAAATGATCGGAACCATATCCGGAAATCATGCAATCCCCATATATGGTTCGTTTCGGCATGCCAGGGATTAACAGTTCCGAGCGTATAGCTACCTCTACAACACCCCTCCCCGTTTTATTTTTGGCGAAGATCTTACTTCGCCCTGCTAGAGCCCATCCCTATCCCAGACTTTGCCGTTCCAGCGCTGCCAACAATTACTAAAACACGAGACTAAGTGAATTCTCCATCTTATATCACATTACAAGCGTCTAGTCCGTCATTCATAATCCAGCCGTCGTCCATTAGAGAATATCCGCGTCCATAATCCAAAGACCTATTCCATTATCAAAATCCGTAACATGCCGTGTACAAAAGTACACTGCTCCCTAAAAATATCCAATTTCAATATAAAATGGTAATCATCCCATTAGTCCAGCCTCGTTAACATACTGTTTATAAGTATACCCAAATCCACTAAAAACTTGACTCAAACGGTCAGCCTCATGGGACTGATCGCATTAATACTCAAAAATATAATCCGCAGGCCAACATACCAGCTACACGGCCGCAATAAATACAATCAGCCTCATGGGACGGATCACTTTAGTTCTCAATAATGTAATCCGCAAGTCAGCCTATCAGCTACATGGCCGCAATAAATACAATCAGCCTCATGGGACTGATCACTTGAATTCCCAAAAATAGAATCTGCAGGCCAGCCTACCAGCTACATGGCCGCAATAAATACAAAAACATCCACGACTGCAACCAGCCTCTATACTACTAGCTATCCAGATTATACATTGAGCTCCCCATTCTCCCTCCCCTAATAATTTCAAGGCTCGCCTCCATCAGCGACCAACAATTTCGAGTGGAAGGGCCTTTCAAGGGCGCACGTACGAAGAGCCAGACACGTATGTGCACACCACACGTCTGCTGACCCAACGTACACACGCTCTCGCAAACGGCTACCGCACCAGTGAGAATATTTGTAGAGGAAGAACATGACCATAATGGTTACACCTCCACAGGTATCAAGCTCACACACAAAAAAGTCATTGAGCTCACAAATAGAAAAGGGTTGCGACCATAGAAAAGTTTCGAGAACATGACCAAACAATACCGTATTTAGATACTCTCCATGTGGTGGCTATCTTGCCCCACTGGATTCACGATAAATTATAACATGCAGGACGGTTCAGAGACAACTCTCACCAGGACTCCAAGACGAAAACATGGGAGGGAGATGATCAGTCTCCCTCAACCCAGGTCTCCGATATGGCTAACCGCACTACATATTAACGTAATATCTCATCCAAGTCACTCCATAAATTAAACTTCACCTCACATAGACTTTCATGAACGTAACACACCGCTTAACACACAGAGAAAAAACCACAAAGAACACACAGTTATTAAATTTAAACAGGAGTCAGGAGTCACATAGAAACGAAATTAACACGCGGACACATAATCTCCTCACAAACAAATTCTCAAACCACACAGCAAGTATCCAACACAGGCGTCCAGCACCCGGTACCCTCACATAGAATAATTAAACACACCCAGTTCATCACAGCGAATCATATTCTTCCATAACACACTACACATATAACACCGCAGTGCAAATAATATTCGACACACATTGAAGCTCTTCACATAGTACGCGTACAACGCCGCAGCGCAAACCACAGTTTTCGAACAACCAGCTCCCGAATACCACACTAGAATTTTATATATATATTTTTTTTGATTCCCCAATTTCACAATACTTCAAATAAACATCCTGTACAACAAAAAACTCCCAAATAGGATAATTTCACATAGCAAATCAAAACCAAATACCATACATCCACCACTGCATACACGTGATAGCACACATCATCATATCCCCACAAAGCTGACACATCATACTACATCTCTGAGGACGCATACATCAAAATGCGTCACCAATGGCCCATCAACTAGCCTCACCATTCAACAGTCACTGGCAGGGCGAAATGAAGCCCGCATTCAACAGATCACCACTCCCTAAAAATTCAACCTGCAATAAACTTGGTGCCCAAATAACCAAGGCTTTATCCCTAACATCCACAACATATCCGCAGGCTGAGAGGAAATCGAAGCAACAGGTCGTCAGCCAAGGGTGCCACCACTATATTCCCAGTACAGTGAAAGTCAGAGATGGAATATGGGACCTGCCGAACTAGCATTCCCATACTGGTCATTCCACGAAATGCACCAGTCAACCGAATGGGCGAAGATGACAACCCCTGGAGACCCAACCTAGCAAACAAATCTCCACTCATGACGGTGACTTGGGCGGCCGTGTCTACCAAAGCAGTCACCGGCACAAACCCGACCTTAACCGGAATGGATATGGCCCACCCCTGGAAACTAGACAGAGTAACATCTCTAACTGCTGCCGTAAGTTCAGCAACACCTGCCTCGTCCCCCGTGGACGACACCACACCGCCATTTGCAGTTGTCAACTCAGCCCACCCATTTAAACCAGTCGCGGTGGTCGGAAGGGTCGCGATGGCCGAGGACGAGGGGACCTCTTATTTATCCCTTCCCCTGCTGCCTCACAAGCATCAGGAAAGCTCCCCCCCCCCCACTGAATCAACATTAACCGTCCTACATGTGACTGTCTGAAAACCTAAGTCTCTCAGATTATATAGCGATGAGTTCACATAGGTCAAGGCTTCCAAGATTGTTGAGGGACTCTTTTCCACAGCAAATCTCACAGCCTGTATTTCCCTACACCCCCTGAGAAAATGTTCCACCGCTACGGACTCGATAATCTTTTCAAGTGCATTCGGATACTCATTCCTTGCCAACCTAGCGCATCTAAAGGCAAACTCCTCTAAAGTGTCACCAGGGCCCTGCTCTTCCGGCTGCGTTTGCAAACGCAGCCTAACTGCAAGCGGAGGTTCCCTACTGTTATAATGGCATTCCATTGCTTTGAGGAGCTTATCAAACAAGGTTTTGACTGCCTCTGATTGGTAGCTGTAAAACACCACGGCATCGCCATGAATACAATCAATTAATTTCTTAAGACACTGGTCTCTATTCCACTTCCTACTTTCAGCTTCCAACTCAAACTTGACCCCGAATGGAACCCAGTCCCCTCTGATTCCTGGAAACACTAACGTCTTGGGAAGCCGGGGACTTTCATGTCGTTCGATTGATCTGGATCTGGACGAGCATCCACCCCCTCGGTATCAGTAACGGACACATCGGTCAGAATTCCATTATCTATATCCCTTTGGAGATATTCCCCCCTACCATAGTATTGTCTAATAGCAATCCATTCCTATTTACTGGGCATTGGGAGTTCGGAGCTAAAGTCTCACCACTGGGCGGGGACTGATGGAATACATTATCTACATCCCTAGTGTCATCTGGAACGCCAGACAAGCGTCCAGTCTTGTTTTTCCATTCAGATCTAGTGGACATGGGGGTCGGGAAGTGCACCTGACGCATTCACTTGAACATGGAGTTCATTCTGTTGAACAGGGGCTGCATTCAATTCATTTGGAGTCTCTCCCCAACCTTCCTCAACCAATTGTTCAGTTGTGTTATTTACAACAACATTATGTGTTGGGTCCTCCTGACCAGCGTCCCTTGTTGCCTGTCCAAACGTCGCATGTGATGAAACCTCTGACCCTTCTCTTCTTGGAGCCCTAAACAATGCAACAACAGTCCTAATATCTACACCCAATTGTTTCAACTTACCATCAACGTGACCTATTTGTTGACCTTGTTTAACTATTTGTGGGCCATGTGCAACAATTTGCTCATCCAGCTGACCTAACTGAAGCCCATACGCCTTAATATTGTCATGCAACTGGCCCACCTCTGCATCAAATGCATCCAATTGGGCCGTTATTCCAACTCTCCATGCATTCACTTGGGCCATTATCCAAGTTTCCATTGGGTCCGCCTGAGCAGCATCCCTTGTTGCCTGTCCAGACGTTGCATGATATGAAACCTTTGACCCTTCTCTTCTTGGAGCCCTAAGCAATGCAACAACAGTCCTAATATCTACACCCAATGTTTTCAACTTATCATCAACGTGACCTATTTGTTGACCTTGTACAACTATTTGTGGACCATGTGCACCAATTTTCTCATCCAGCTGACCTAACTGAATCCCATACGCCTTAATATTGTCATGCAACTGGCCCACCTCTGCATCAAATGCATCCAATTGGGCCGTTATTTCAACTCTCCATGTATCCATTTTGTCCATTATCCAAGTTTCCATGATCCAAGGATTTCTTCTAATCGACGGTCAACTAAAGTATTAATATATTTCGGACTTCCAGACAGGTCCAAACCTATTACCTGCCCCTTTAGCACGGGTTCGGCTATATGCTCGGCATTAAACTGAGTCGCCTGCATAAAATCTTTAAAAGTAACCAACCTGCCCTCTTCTTGCAAGGCTACCACACGTGCACTTCGACTACTCCACACCCCTTTCAACTTTAGCAGTGCTTCCTCTGTAGCCACTGACACATCAATAGGCCTTAAATCTGCCATGTTAACCAAAATGGGATGATATACGGTATATGTGCAAGTCAAAAGAATAAGGAATACCAAATCAAAATCTAATCAAATAACTTTCGGAGAGTTTGCTCTCCCGAAACCCACTGACAGCGATGAAAGACAGCTCATTTTGGTATGTCCACTACAAAATACCAAATTTGACACCAAAGATAAAGAGTAGTGTCAACTCCTCACTCTCATTGAGTTTCCACTCCAGAAACTCACGGAAGCAAAAGAAAGACAGCCCACAACGGCATGTCACCTAGAGAACACCAAATTTGACACGAAAAATAAATAGCAGTGTCAACTCCTCACACTCAGAAAACGAAAAATATTTTAAAATGTGCATGCTCAAGTTCAAAATGATGAAATACGTTTATGAACCAAATGCACACGCGTTGCAGTCAACACATTCTAGTGTACCTATTAGCTATACCAATTAGGAAAAAAGAAAAATAACAAGACCCGTCTCCAGAACAAGTGTGTCACGCGTTACCGCAGTCAACGCGCTATTACAACTTCCCTGTTAATCTTGCACTATTTCAATCTACAACTAATTATGAATCGGGCACTTAAGAAACCCAGGGTGCACTCAGGAGAAAAAAATCAATTGTGCCTAATCAACCATATCCATTAGCGAAAAAGAAAATGAACAAGACCCATCTCTAGAACAAGTGCAACACGTGTTACCACACAGTCAACGCGTTATGGCAACTTCTCTACTAATCTTGCACTATTTCAATTACAATCAATTGTGAATAAGGCACTAGAGAAACCCAGGGTGCACTCAGGATAAAAAAAAACTCATCTCAAAAAGAATAATAATCAAAAAGGAAGTAATCGACTCGATAAGCGATTTTAGTCATAAATGGGACTATACAAATTAGGGATTTACCGTTCAAGAAATATCTTGAAACACAGAAAAACGCGTTTCCCTTCTATTAGGACGGGGAGCAGATCCTCAAACTAAATTTGGCCGCGAATCATCTGAGCATTTACCATTAACCCCCAATTGTATTCCCCACAAACTCCTCGTAAACGGCGACCCCAATGGCACTGCAAAATCTTCAATATCAATACTATCACATAGCAGAAATCTCACACAACAGTCAATCTAAAAAAACAATACAATACAACCATACCAAAGCACATAGACAACATCACACAGCAACACCTGGAGGGACAATGGACAAAGATTTTCTAAAATATTTGAATCTCTCCGATATATTGGCTCTGTATCATAAACACGGTACAAATATTTAAAAATGTTGTAGCCCTACCCGGCTCAGACCACATTCCATAAGCAACTGAGTCATTTTAATCGACTTTTACCAATCTATTGACCACGATCGGTCAAAATGCCACTACTGATAACAAACCGCGCTTATCACAGGACAATAATACTGTATATACGGTGACGCCAAGTTCAATGAATGAATAGAATAAATACACTATTTCCAAGAAATGTTGGCTAGTTCACCTGGCTATATACCAGAAATATATTTAATAGCACCGACCGAATTGAATACAACTAGTTTCCCAACGAAGAGCGGCGAAACGATCAACTGCTATATCACACAAACCTATGCGTTGTCGATAATGCCGAATTTATTACGGCGTAGGCCTTACTAATAACACAGCGCGTCTATCAAAGGGCAATAATAGTGTATATACGGCGACACCAAATTCAATGAATGCATGGAATAGATACACGAAGTTCAGCCGGCTATATACCAGAAAAATATTTGATAGCACGAACGGAAGTTGATGCTGGGTCGACATCGGGCCTTACAGACTAGTCGTTTGTGTTAAATGCCGTCATTTTCATCTGACGACGATACAGCTCACCAATTCCCAGTGTACGATTTGACACAGTGAAACAGTTCACTAATTACCAATATACGAGTTGTCAGAACATTCCCATCGTAGCTCTCTAGACTTGTACCTAATACCGCTTATGCCGGTTCTAGGGGCCGTGTGGTCATATCATCCAAGTTGTTACATGAACAGGTACAATAACAGCGTACCTGAGATGCAACACATATCACGAATCGTTAGATTCTTGGTATGTGCTTTAGAATAGGTTAACCGGAAGACTATACTGTGAAGTCATGTGGCTATGCCAGTATGTCGGCACCTCTTCCCACTTCCCTTATGTGTGTTGTAATTGAACACAACTAGTTTTCCAATAAAAAACAATCAGCCGCTAAATCACACAATCCTGTGTATTCTCAATAACTCAATAAAGCCGAATTTATTACTGCGTAGGCTGTACTACCCGAACAAAGGAAAACTTGTTCTAAACTACCTTCTTCAATCAACAGCCTGCGAGCTGTGAAAGAATTTATACAGAATTATCTCCTTTTAGCTACAGAAGGACTCGCACGTCAGGATGACACAAACCCCCTAAACAACACACGATGGAAAGCCACCCAAAAACACATGGGAATTGGGGTAAGCGATACGCGATACAGGAGTACACAAAAAATGGCTGACCTTCACACCGTGTTTGTTTACCGGCGTTTTTTTTCAATCTCACAGGCCTAAATAGATTCTCAACCGTGAACAAATATTATTTCACTTCTAACGCCAGCTGTGGTAGTGGTGTTCCCCGCCTAACAACACCCAGAGCAATAGAGAGCTAAAATATCCCCCGTTACAATCTTCCCATTCGAGCACCCGAATTCACGTCTTATCTCAAATCTGACCAATAAATCATGCTCCAAAGTATTCCGAACTTATAGCTTCGGGTAAAGTCGGTTCGAGGCGGTAATGGTCGGAACCATAGCCGGAAATCATGTAATCCCCATACATCGTTCGTTGCGGCATACCAAGGATTAACAGTTCCGAGCGTATAGCTACCTCTTCAAAACAGTGTTTCTTGCAAGCAAGTAGTGCTGATCTGAATATTGATACCAGTCGTCGTAGTATGTCAACATGGTGTGTGGTGAACTAGAACAAATAGAACAACTAAAAAAGTACCAATGCTACCTTGCAAGCTAGCCACCTGACAGCTGTGTGTACTCAGTAAGAAGACATATTGTCGTTTGTACAGGTGAACTGCTTTATGTCCTAGTTTATCGGAAATTTCATATCTTCGACCATTTTCGACGACCAAAGTCAAAAACATACGTACAGCTTAAATATTTAGATATGTCTGTAACCAACTTGGGAGCCTCATTACATAGTGCTGCAAATAGAGTCGGAGATACCCGGAATATGGCACAGCTTCGCCCGACAAGGACAGCTGTAACTTTGCTTCAATGATTCTCACCTTGGACGTCAGTTACAGCATCCTGCCACTTGGGGAGAGCGTCTGTATCAATAAATAAAAAGACTGATAAAATAAATCATCTGAGATTCCCATGAAGATCTGTTAGTGTAATGAAAAGGAAAATAACCTATCCAGAAAATCATAAAGCCCCTGTAAACCAACCAGGAATGGAGGAGAAATTATGCTCCTATTTGCAGCCTAATTGATGTTGAGCCTATGTGCATACCATTACGAGCAGATTCAAATGATCCTGCACAAATTCCATACAGCAGCCATGAGAATGTGATTGGAAAGCTGCGTGTTCATCGTTTCTCTTCTAAGAGAGACAGAGAGAGAGAGAGAGAGAGAGAGAGAGAGAGATAAAGAGAGAGAATTCAATTTAACGTGACGTTCATCAATATGACGTACGTATGGCCATCTAGAAGTTTTCGCCTTTGGTGGTAGAACTTGACCGCATTGGTCGGGATTTCGATACCATATCGGGGAGACTTCATCAACCAAAAGATGTTTGGGTAGCTTCAACACGAAGATTGTTTGCTGTGATTCGACGGGACATGATACGTCATTGCGTTTTGGAATATGCCATCGCAAGGTCAGAACTTCACAATTAGACGGTATTATGCATCAGTAATGGTACACACAACTTGACCACCTGACAGTTGCAGGCATACTTCTGCTCTCTTGATACTCAACTAGTCAAGTAAGCCACTTTCTCGCTATTAATAAGTGACATCTAACTGGCTCCGTCGAGTAAGAAACTACGTCGAAGCCTTGAATCCTGGGTGCCGCCTTAACTTATAAAATAAAATTTACTGTCAGAATCCCATCGTGATACTTACATATTTATCACGTCGTAACATGTAAATCTGCTTCACAACCCTTAGCTCGTATTTAATAACATTTGGTACATACTGACATTTTGGCTGTTAGCGGGTGATTGGTGGTTGTCCGGTGGGCACGGGTTGCTTCAATTCATTTTGCTGGAAAGCAACAGGAACTCGATATTGTGATGTCTAACACTGTAATATCACCTGTCTTTATTGCACCATGTGAGCGTCCTGTCTGTGTCTTGTGTACTGGCCCCTGTTTTATAGGGTGGATGGAGGGTGTCTGGTTCCATGTTGCTTCAAAGATTTCTTCTTTGAAGCAGCAGGAACGCAACTTGGCTGGGTGGTGCTTAGCTGGTTCGTCGTGATATGACTGAAATAATGTTGAAACCGACGTTAAATCCTATCCTATCCTCACTTACTCAATCACTCTCCCTCTCTCTCACTCACTCACTCATTTTGTCTGTTAGCACCATTGTGCGCAAATTGATCATTGATGCCTGAAACTCTCCAAACAAACGTTCAAAGACCATTAGTGCAAGACAACAGGACCGAATCAATCACCTCACTAGGGGAGTTAGTGGATCAACCAATCTCTGTGAATCACGTCTAAATACACCTGCTGGTTTTATCGGCGCAGCTATATTGTTAAAGGCCCATTCTCACGGTGCGATTTGTAGTAACAACTTGTAGTGTACAACTCAGTTGCATCGTGAGAACACTCGTGCGATTTTAGTCGCATACTACAAGTCGTACGAAATAGGCCAGGTCCTATTTCATGCGATTAGTTGCATGCTACAAATCGGGGGATTCCCCCGCCGAGTTGTTGCTACAAATCGCATCGTGAGAATCGGCCTTAAAGGATTAACTTGAATGGTGTGCAAGTCGGGGGATGAAGATGACTCCATGCCGCTAAACGCGATGTCTCGGTACACAATATCTGCTGATTCGACAACAATAATCCATCATGATTCCCTCTTCAGGTTCTCAATATTCAATGCACATGTCAACACACGTGCTTCTTTTGTTTACTTAAATTAGCTTTCGGAACAAATAGGAGGAGCATTCGCGCGATGATAGACACACACGAACGTGACAGTTTAACCAGCTTTACCATATTGACATATGTAGGCAAGTTCCCCCTCACATGCTCTCTGCTCCCACTCAAAGTATAATTGATCAAACACGCCCGTTTTACAGAGAGCAGCACAATGCTGAGAAGCTATCCAACTCAAAAAAGCTGCTACTCCGCTTTCCCAGAAATCCACCAGCACGGGCGTACCTGAAATGGAAACAGATGTAATACAGATTCTAGTATGGAGAAGTTTGACGAAACTTAATAGTGCAAGAACAACGATAATACATCGATACATGTTTTTTCCTGAGCTTTCGAAGTTTAATCTCACTTCATTTTCAAAGTAAAGGCAACTGCACAGCTCAGCAAGTACATGTATCGATTTGTTATCGTCGTTTTTGCAGATCTTCTATGTACTATATATATCTTTTATTTTGCTTTTCCAAATATACAACTTGTTCTCGAAGCAGTTAAGGGGTCACGTCTAATCGATCGAAACAGTTTCTCTATAAACGAGTAAACCCGATAAATATCTCGTCTGGAAGGGTCCCGGTTTATCTCTATATCGATTGTTGTCCCGGTTTGCTCACGTTATTCTCGCGAAGCGCAAGACCATCTCGATCCTCCTCGAAATAACTCGACATGCTTCGAGAATGGAATCGAGATGCCATCAGATGAAAGTTTGAACCATTCGGAATGCGTATTCTCGGTATATATAGTCTGTGGCAGCGAGATTAATCACGGCGAACCTAAATTAGACTGAACCTAACTCATTTAATATTATTCTGTTATTCCGTTTAGAGATATATAGTCGCATACTTGCTCAGACAGCGCAATTTCTCTAAACGGTATGAATGGAAAGAAAGAAACATCGCCAAATGAAAATGTATTATTATTATTAGTATCTTTATTCTTCCTTATGGAGAGCATGATATAGTGTTATATACAAAAGACATTTATTTGAATATAAATATTATGTAAGTTCATATAATAGATTTGAAGATACCTCTGTCGTTACTGATAATAAAGCTGTTTGATTTTGTTAATCTATTTTAAACAGTTGACTCTGAATTCATCAATTTCGGTGCAATCCTTATCAAATTATATGGTACCACCTAATAATACATGCAGAAGATTCCAGTCATCTAATGAATACAGACGGATGCTAATTGATGTCACTAATGTTGATAACATACATGTAACACCTTGACATCTATGACAGAGTTCAGTTTTATTCATCGCTCGTATTGTCACTATTAAGTTCATTAAAACTGGATAGCATCTCTATGCTGCGGGTACCGTTTTGCTTGCTCTCACCAGACGGATGGTACTAATCTCTTGTGGATCTTGGTGAATCTTCAAAAATCAGTGTCTCGTTCCATCCTCTCTAACCAGTTCCGTTCTTCAAATGATCGCACAGTCCTCGACACAATCCGTTTTTCACGTTTGTGGTGGTGGGAATATACTATGGTTCATATAGTCATTAAACTCCATTAGGTCGTACTTCTTTAAAATATTTATAACATTAGGAATTAGACTCAACAAATAGTCATCATGAAGATCACAGGGGCGTCTGGTAATAAAAAAATAAACGCTCGATCCAAGTTTTCGGACAAACAAAAAGCGGTATCGTTTGTAGTAAAATGTATGTAACCGTTGGTATAAAGCGTGATCTGAATTGGGCGGTAATTACTTCCATTATTTGATTAATTTCCCAGATACATGAAATCAGCAAGAATAATAGAACGTGAGCATATTATCCAGGGAGCGCAGACAAAAGTCCTTCAGGACATTAGCCCTTCGGACGTTAGCTCTTCAGTGCATTGGCCCTTCGGCTTATTTGAACTCTGGACAAAAGCCCTTCAGCACATAAATTTAATGGTATATGCCAACAAAAAATGGGAGGAACAATGATTTTATCAATGTTATTTTTATTACATAAAGAACAATATAGACTATATATGTACCAAGGATGATGCATGTTAAAAGTATGTTTTTACAAAATAACTATTATGAAACACGGGGAAATTTCTCTCATTTTCTGGTTTTGGGCATGATGCAATTTTAATGTTAAGAGGAAAATGTAATTTAATGTAAATGGGGAAAGTGATAACAATTATAACTATTATAATCTAAAATTCTTCTCACTTTCTAGAGTAGGTCATGATGCCATTTTTGATGTTATAGTTATATCATAGTTATAGTTTTACTATACATATTTTTAACATGCATCATACTTGGTACATACACAGTACCGCTCTTATTGAAAGTCAAGTCTAGTGCGGTAGACGTACAGTATCAATGCGGTAGCTATGCAGTACCAGTGTAGTATCGACTCGGTAGCAACGCGGTGGTCGCGCAGTAGCAATGCAGTAGCAACGCGATAGGAGCACAGTAATCAGTCATTCTTGCATAATTACCGGGGTACGCGTGTATTATTCTGAGATCACGAATGTGTATGTCTAGTACAATGATTAAAAGATAGCACGCACGCAAATGGTCAAAATGCGGATTTTATTCAAGATCCCTTTTTTGCGTATCACAGTTGTCGGAGATGAGAAACCATCTAAACAGGGATATCCTCTAGCCATATACGTCAGGATATTTCCTAAAAGCTGAGAATCACACCGAGTTGAAGTTTCTCTTAATAATTATTCAGGTATTTGTACACTATTCACTGCTTAGGGTGCACTGTAGAGCGCCGGAAATAAACGATGGGGTCCCCTCTCAAATAATCTTTAACGCAAACCTGTTATATCCACATAGCATCTTACCTTAAAGATAATGTTTGTACCATTACTACAAGGCAGGTTCCATTTATGTGGTAAAAATGAAACCTTCCATATCCCTTTCATAATTGCTTCAATTTTCCTGGAAAATCCTTAAAAAAGTACAAAAATTGTCATATTCTGTCCATCTTCCAGATAAATCTCTAAGAGCGATTCCAATGAAATACACTGCCTCGTCTTCCACGTCGTTGTTTTGGTGGATTTTGCCGCATCGAACACATTGTTTAGGTTATAACTTAATAATCACTTTTCTTTATAGAATCAATATTTAAATATCCATTCCTAGACAACGACTGATGCCCAGCTTTTAAAAGAAGCGAGATAAACGAAGAAAGCCTAAGAAGAACTGAAATAACAGCCAATTACCGAACATTTTTCACTCTTCTACCTTCGATGAACTTAAGAAATGCATTTAGCACAAAATTAATTGTCAAAACACATGGAGTATACATTCGTTCCATTTATGCTGTGCGGATGAGTGGTTTGAGTGGTTGAATAAACTTCTAGCAAGTTGATTTCCTGGCTGTTAGACCTGATTGCGCCAGTCACCAAACTATATGTCAGTACAGGGGGAGATAACTCTTCATCCAAACTCGTCCCTCCATCAGGAAAACAGCCATAACGATCTGTAAACTGTACAGCCTGATGACGCTTAAAATGAAAGACGATCCATAGGTCCATCTTGATGACCGCGCGTCACATGGAAAGAGATGTGGGGTTACCATCCAAAAAGGCGTTGGGGAATGCGGGCAAAATGCGAAAACAGCTAGTCAATTATGTTGAGGATACATTATCTTGGATTTGCCAAAGACGCTAAGGCATGTACCAGAGTGAATGGACGTCCGTTCAACACGAAGAAGCGCAAACATGACCGAGGACTGACACAACACAAAATCAGTTTCCCAAAGCGTGGCTCCTGATTGGACAAGAATGAACACGATCGACGATGCGTCTGATGCATGGACATTAGCTTATAAGAATTGTTAACGCATCAAACGTGGCTCCCCAGGTATGGGTGTAATGTGATTGAGGGAATGATAAAATATATAATACACAGAATGTTTTTTTGTTATTCGTCTCTCCTTCGCTCATCTGACTGTGTTAAGGTCTTGGGATTTTATGGACTAGGTATAGTGGTGTGTGTAGGGAATCATACTCTCAGCTTTATGGCGTCGCTACGTTGGGCACGTTTCAGCAACTCAACCTCTCGCATCTAACTAACTCACTCATTCATTCACTTCTAACTCCCTCGTTCACTCATTCACTCTCTCGGTCGCTCTGTACCCAGGGGGAGTTCACGATGCCAGGCTAGACAGACCCCTCATGCACTGTCCACTACACCATATCGCTGACGGTATCCCCCACAACCACCTGAATGGTTCATTCAGAGTCCGGATGGCCCAACTATCGTCTAAACCGCCAAGTTTCTCTACTACTCCCCGACGGGACATGCACACCAGACCATCACTTCCGATTAAAACCATTCCCAATTGTAGTCTACATTTCGAGAGCTTCAAGCCAAAATCCTACACGCTATATGTTGACCCAGGATGGTCCCTAAATCGCCCAAACACGCCTGTGCGCACCCGAACATGCACTTTCTCTATTTCTCGACTGCGCTGTACACCATGACGTCACGTCCTCTCAAAACCACCCTAATGATAGTTTGCATGCCCAGAGCTTTAAGCCAAGACCGCGCACCCCGTTTTTTGGCACTGCGCGTGCGCACTATGCCGATCAAAGCCGCCCCAATCTTAGTCTGCATGCCGAGAGCTTCACGATGATATCCTTTTGGCTCGGGTATACTGCACCTAGACCCACTTGATTGAGATTTCTTCGCATATTTGGGTGCAAATTCCGTTTTCCGGATTTTTCAGGAAAGTGCATGTTTTGTATCCATCTCCGTGAGCGCTTCTCCAACCTGCAATATTTATGCGGACCCATTTACATTTGACGGGATACAAAGTTTACCGCAATCTACTACTATATATCTTATTTTGGGGTGAAATTTATCAAATAATCCACTCATCAAATAAATGCTTATCGACTGTGATGGTCATATTCATCGATTTCTATTCAAAAAGTGGAATTAATACACGCTTACTATCCGTTTTATTTTATTGCTGAGAAACTTAAGCCCCAAGATGTCAGGCATTGCAGGTTAATTTTTCTGGTTATTCTTGCTTTTGACATGTTTACCCCATGTTGAGGCATTTAATCCGTCTGATGCCATCGATGCTTATCCAATAACTTCAGATGAGTTAGTTATTTGAGCTTATCTGTCATCACAACTCCCGCGCTAGCGTATCTAATTCCGCTTAAGCCGCTGCAAGAGGCAGCGCGGTTACATTGTCTTCACATAACATCTGCCTTAAAAGCTATTATACGGTCCCCATCAAGGTTCGTCTGATTAATCAGTACCATTGTAGAACATGGGCTTGGAGTAGCTATAAGATCAGTCTTAATTTTTAGGAGTGCCGAATCACATTCACAACCTCAGTACTCCTCCGAAAATATCCATATTTGAGCTAATTTAAAGCCAGGCAATTTGTCTCTTTAGAACAAATTTCTACGTATCCGTGATTGTTTGATTGGAGAGACGCCCACGTGTCATTTTCTCGGTAACGTCAAAGAGACGGTTTGTTTGTGGACACGACGAAGCACACTGCAATGCCGTCAATGCATTGGCTGTTCGTTTAAACGGAGATGGAGATTTTAGTCCTCCGGTAGTTAAGCTATGTGGGGCATTTTTGAAATATGTCGACCGTTACACCTACATGTACCTGAGTCATATTATAACCTGATCTTTTGGACAATGCGGATATGGAATCTCAGAGGAGAAAACTGTGTGTTCGTGCCAATGTATTACTTGGAAAATTCCATGCCTGTACGCCCGCCGCAAAGAAACCTCTGTTTAAAGCATACTGTTCCTATATCTATTGCTGTCAACCTTGGAACACGTATACAAAGACTGTATTCAAAGGTACTAAGGTTATGTATAACAATGCCTTTAGATGGCTGTTGCATTGCAGATATAGTTCTAGTGCCAGTGCGATGTTTGCTATCAGTAGTATTCCGTCCTTTGGGGAACTGATGAGGAAGGCTGTGTATTCATTTAAAACTAGTGACAGCCTGTTATTATATACCATACGTAACTCTGATCTTCAGGTTAAATCTGCGTTGCTTGCTAAATGGCAAGAACTTTTTAACACTTTTAAGTATGATTTTTGCCCTACACATTCACTACAGTTATTTCTTTGTACATATGAACTTCTGTCTGAAGTACAAAAAAGTTAGTATTTTTATTAAAGGGACTGTGCAGGTAATAGATGTTATGCTCATATCTGCGTGTAGGGCTGGAACAAAGTATACAAACCTGCATTATGGAGGATGATCACATGCATGTGTTACGTAAGGTTGCTGTCCACCGGGGTTATTCAGGTATGGTGGTAATAAAGAAAACGAAGAGGGACGAATAGACATACGGACATACAGAATGAAGAGAATAGCCCAAGACATTTTGACCAAAGTGTTAAAACGCGTTGAAATAAGACATTGCGATATTAAGGGTCGACCATGTCGATGTTTTGGGTCGACATATCGGCCTTTAGCATCGCAAAGGGCTAACAATGCGACATTAAGGAGCGTTGCGGTGTTTAGGGCTTCTGCAATGCCATTGACAAACCTATATTTTGATTGAAAGTACAATTTTAGATAAAACACAGGAGTACTCATCAGGTTGGAACGGATTAATGCACGATTATCCGTGTGTATTTCATAGATTTTCGCGCCTCATTTTGATAAAGTACAGAATGTTGATTATTTTGTCAAATCAAATGTGATGGTGCGAATATGGACCTATAAATACACTATGAATATGGTATGTTGTTCATGATGCCCAGCTGCGTGGTGGTTACAGTTACCTTAATATGCTGTATATTTCTGTGTTTAATCTCTTGAAAATACCACACAGCATTTACTATACAATGTTGTGCTATGTCACATATTGTTCATTGAATTGAGTTATTTGAGCTTACGTAGATATTCTCAATATTTTGCACGTTATCCCTTGAAATAGCACTCCGCGGAATCAGCGGGTGCTAATATTAAAAGAGAGAGCACTTTCATAAGCTAACCGTCTATAACAACACAAACATCGCAAGTTTGAATTTCCTAAACTCTTATGGCGAAATGTACTCAGCTCAGAAATGTACTCAGCTGTAGTAACAACAACAGCTCCAACAAAATACAGACATATTGTAGGAGTGATCCCCGTGATGTGAATCCTGTCCACATACATGTACACTAACAGGTTCAAGTTTATATCTCGGTAATACAAGTCTGTGTGATTGAGAGACTGTCTGTGAACAAGTGCATGTGATTTTCGTTCCGCTTCAATTTCCATAATCTACTGGGTCTTGCGAAAAAATAGGATCACGAATAGCGTGATGATGGGCACGGCATGATGCGGGGGAGGGGAGGAGAGGGGTGGTAATACTATCAGTTGCCTCAACTTCTTGCACACCATATATACGTTCAGATACATACGTGGTGAAAATAATATCACGCCAGGAAAAAGATTGTGTATATATTTTTATGTTAATATCACTTACAATAACGATACAACTGACTATCCTGAATAACACGGCAGATTAAACCTGCATGACTCATATATTCGATCGAAAAAAGTAACAATTTAGGGCAAAGATCGAATCAATAATATTAATATAGGACTGGCAGTAAATCCATCATGCGATTGGATCATAGGCTATCACGTGATATCTCGCAGTACAGTATACTCACCCGCCAAAATGTTATATCTCCGAAAGGTGGCTTCAACTTTCGTTGAGTTCACTAGCCGAAATTTGTCCGGGGGGTCCGGGGAAGAGATCGTATGTGGGAGATTGTCCTACATCCCTGCCGAAGCATATCGCGCGGCTGACGTCACTTGTTGAACATGTTGAGTGCATGACAACGATTTTCAACAGGCATGATTAGACCGGAGCGCAGACAAAAGCCCATTGGGACAAACGCTCACAGGCTTATTTGGATTCTGGACGAAAATTCTTCAGCAATGAAGTACTAATCAGCGATACAGATTTGATATTTTTGGAACATCTTGATGTCTTGCCGGCATCATTGAAAACTGTTGACCGCTTCTCTCTTGCAGGAAACTAGCCTATGTGTATGTATACTATGATTGTCTTTTTGAATTTGGTGCTAATGCTGTTATATGGAATGTTTTTTTTTTATTATGGACGCGGGTATTCTTTAATGGACGACGACTAAATTATGATTAACGGATCAAGCGCTTGTAATTTAATGGTATATTCCAATGAAAATGGAAAATAAACATTTGTTTGTTAGATGTTATTTTTATTAAATATAAAACAGTTTAGACTCCTTTATGAAGGATGATGGGTGTTAAAAGTATGTTTTTGCACAATAACTATAACTGTGATATAACCATGATATAATTACAGATTACAGTTAAGCACAATTACTAGATCTAGAAATATGACAAATTTAAAGTTTGTTCGGTAAAATTCCAGAAATCCCCATGTTATAGTCCCATAAGCTAATGGTATTGCTTAATACTAGCAAACTGGAAAAGCAGTGAAATTTAACGCAACGGGCTAATCGTTTCCACGTAAAAATGTGGGATCTCCCAAATTCGACATTTTGAATCTGTACTAAATTATTAACCTTCAAACTGAATATAAAGAATATGACTTGGATTTCATCCCACCTTATAAATAGGTATGATTGACATGAACACATTTAAGGCTTGATAATTACGTGGCTGATAACAATCCGCCCATTGCACAATACTGACTTAACGAAATAGAGCCTGTCTGTGCAGTGGCCGGTGATTTCATCTGATCGGCTACTGGTTCGTATGCTTTCACTTTGCACTATTTTATAGCACAGGACAACATTTTGAACTAGTGATAACTCACAAAATTTTACTGTTTTTACTTCTATCGTAAACGCAGAACGTTGCTAGATTTAATGACACAAGTTTGAAAAATTTGTGTGTAGTTTCATTTCTTTTTTAAATCTCACATATAATCCATGTTTTGTAGCATTTCCACATTGTACAGGGATAGCACAACGTAGGTTAAAGGCATTCTAAAATAATTTTACAGCAGAAGCTTATATAATACTAAATATTAATGCATGCATATCTAATTAACCACTTATAAATGTACATTACTAAATTACTATGCATATATATATATTCACATAATGACCTGAAAAGTAACAGGTTGGTTTTCTGACTCTAAAAAGGTCAAAATAGAACAATACGAACATGATTTCTCCATGAATTAGACACATTCTATTTTCATTATATCAGTTCAAACTCAATCACAGTTTTATGGCAAATTTTTGTTCAATTTTCTGAAGGTAAAAATAGAATAAAATGACCGTTGTAATGGTGGGTGGTGCAGAATACTATGGATAATTGTCCTGGGGCGGGCATTTTATCAGCGAGAATTTGTCCTGTGGGAAGGTATCCGGGGAAAATTGTCCGGTGGATTGGATACGCCTGGGGAGGAAGGGAATTGTTCGTGTCCTTTTCGAATGTATGTTTGTCTGATATAAAAGCAATATGGTATGTACTATTTTATATAGCAAGTAATTAAGTTCTTCTCCAATATCATGCATTACCATTTCCAGAGTAAATAACGAATCGTCTTCCAGAAAATGAGCTGTTTTTTGGTCTATGTCTCCATTATAAATGTGATCGTATTTGTATTATGGGAATATTTACACTCGTTTTTTAATAATGTGTATATACATAGCTCACTAATGTGATACACTATTTAGAGAAATAGAATCAAATGCCGCACAGATAGAATTGAGGCAGCCGAACAAGTGAGCAAAACATTGAACCAGAATGGTTTTGAGCTGACCAAATTAGTTATGAATGCTACCAATATCTACTCTATGGATCACAAATGTTCGCTGGTTAGATTTTAAACTAGACCAATTTGTTGTTTATGTAACGTTAGATTAGCACCCTTAACCACAGAGCACCAGCATTTCTTAAACTGGTATTTAATATCAGAGTTATTGGCAAAGAAGTGTACTACATACAAAATTCATCAGACGTGGATTTTTCATCTTATATGAATTTGGAATTAATTGCTTTCAGTGATATATTGATCATTTGTTTTGTTTTATCCTAACCGAGGAGTGGTTTGGTGATGTGCCTTGACCTGATGTCATCGAAACATTTGCTCTTGTCCGAGACCTATGGGGCCTGAGTAGTACATTAAGGTGAAATCTCTTACCATGTGAATTGTTGTCACTACACCAGCAGCTTTTCTCAGCACGTTTATATGTTGCCTTTAATCAAAACAATTAATAGATAGATGGGAGTAATAAATAACCATTCTGAGTAATGTTGAATAGGTTGAATGTGAATACCGAGAGAAACAATTATATTCACTATTCATGGATGAATAAACACATGTACAGGCGATGTCATTCCGTCGTCACAACTGAGGTTTAGCAGCGGCCTAGAAGCTGTCCCTTGCTATCACAATAAAGTATTCGTTCAACAAAACCATCTATGCTATGCGCCGAAACGACTATGAAATAATCACATGATGTGACCACCACCATCTCTGAGACCACACTGGAATACAAACGTAGACCAGATATATTACACATTTCGGATTCAGGCTAAATTAGCCACTTTAGCTTTGCATATAAATTTCCGAAAAATAACATGAAGTCTAAATATTCATGCTGCAACATGAATCAGATATACCCGATCATTACCCTTCACTCTCCAATGGATCGAGGCCATTAAAACGTACCTATAATCACGAAAATCATCAAATACCATGTATTTGTATTACTGTCCGTGTATTTCAATGTCCTCACATAAAGTAAACTCGAATACTACGACTAGTCCGGGCTGTTAGGGCATAAAATGGACTGCTTGGTTCAGATTCTTCCAATAGCACCAAATTTGGCCCATATGTCGCCCATACAATACCTTTTCGATTTTTGACGGGCGCCAAGGTAGTCGCCCCCTGGGGCCGCCAGATTGGCGAAATTCATTATGGCCGCCACCCGGGTTAGAGGTCGGTTGTATTTAAAACAACAAAATGGTTAGAATCGTGAATAATACAACTTTTTAGTGGTTATCAGTGTCGGGGAATCTGATTCTGATCTTATTTCAACGATTTGAGGTCAAGTTCACCCTAAAGGTCATTTTGGGGTCAAATTCGTCATTTTTAGTGGTTTTTGGTCGAGATATACAAACTAACTCACTTTATCGATTTTCGGGGTTGAGTAATCCGAATCTGGCCATATTTTGACAATTTGAGGCAATATTGCATGTGAGGTTCACGACAGAGGTCACCCGAAACAGAGATCAACCGGCGGTCAATTATAGGAAACACCAAAAGGGCTAGAATCACAAATAATACCATAGGGATTTGTGGCATCGGAGAATTAGATTCTGACCTTATTTTGACGATTTGAGGTCATGGTCACCTCACTTGAGAATTAGAGGTCAAAGATCAACAGTTGCTACTAAAAACAATCGAAACAAGATTATTCAGGAACAAATGTTACTAAAATACTTCGGAGATGACATCTGCTGACAAAATGCTATAACTATGCCGCTACGTGCATTTAAATGTTCAAAATACAAAACAAAGACCGCTTAAGCAACAGTATACCAATGATTACTTTTACTACCTATGCCTTCTGGCTTGCGCTCTATGATGCCAGCAATAAATATTACTTGTCATCACCGCCCTCGTTATTAACGCACCCGCCTTCGCATTTGCAGAGGGTCGTGTATCGGACATCGGCACAGTTGCATTTGCACCTTCCCGTGCATGCCTTGAGTCAGCTGCAGTGCATGAGAATGGCATATGCCATAGATGGGTCGCTGAGAGTGGTCCATAGCGGTTGCCATGTACTGGTGCAATCTTTGTGCCAGCTCCACTCACTGTAGTCAAGGATTTCCTGCTGGAGTGAAGCGACTCCAATAGAAACTCGCTTGCAGCAGCGCTCGCTTCACATGCTGCAAAAGCGCGGCTTGGGAGGTGGGATGTTTTCCAGCGATCTGGTTGCAGTAGTGAAGGTGATGCTTGGCCTCAGTGACACCGGCTGCACCACATCTCTTGCTGTACATTAGTACGATGAAGCGTTCTATAAGCTCCATATGCACGGACTCGAGAGTGTCAGGATCATGCGTGAGAGTCACTAGTGTGTCGGTGGGGTCCGATATGCTTGTACAGGCTGCCCAGGCGGTCTTTTTGCCACATCCAAGAAACTGTGACGTCGCCTTGCACCCCGTTAAGCTGTGAAAGAGAGGTAGTCCCACGGACTTTGACGGACCAAGATAGGAACAGATGGTTTGGACTGGAATGCCACAATACTTTTTCCTAAACCCCTAAAATCCCGAAGTATGAATGGATCAGCGGCTTCTTAAAAAATTTTAACAAAAAGGAACCGTTCTCATTCATCAGCACACAGATCTCGAAGACTGACATGAGCGGAAAGCCCCTTCTGTGTACCCGTTTTGAGTCCGTGTTCTTCAACAGGCGTTGTGACCTCACAATACTTCATCCGTGCAACCATTCCGAGACGGACACCAGGGTCCTCCTGCATCTAGCACATTACAAGCGTCTAGTCCGTCATTCATAATCCAGCCGTCGTCCATTAGAGAATATCCGCGTCCATAATCCAAAGACCTATTCCATTTTCCACATAACAGTATTAGCACCAGATTCAAAAAAACAATCATAGTACACATAAACATAGGCTTGTTTCCTGCAAGAGAGAAGCGGTCAACAGTTTTCAATGATGCCGTTCCAAAAATATCAAATCCGTATCGCTGATCAGTATTCTTAATCCATAATATTCGTTATAGAGTCGTCATCTAAAAAAAAGATGTATCTCAGTCACGCTTTGATTGTGACTGTTCATATGAGTACCGTGAGGATCTTGAAGCACATGGGTTCATACGGCCCCTAGCCCCGGAGGAGCTAAAAGGCCCCCGGAGGAGGGTCATACAACAGCCTATGTTCGCACGATGGACAGCGATGTCCGGTCTTTGGAGACCCTCGGTCTATCGGAACTCTTGGTGAACTTCGCTACTGGAAAAAAATATTGTGACATTCCAGTCCATACCATTTGTTCCGATCTCGGTCCGTCAAATCCTTGGCACTATCCCTTTTCCACAGCCTTACTGGGTGCGACCCGACTTCACAGTCTCTTGAGAGCGCAAGCCAGAAGGTATAGGTACTAATAATCATTGGTATATTGTTGCTGAAGCGGTCTTTGTATTGTATTTCGAACATTTAAATACACATAGCGGCGTAGCGGCATAGTTTTAGCATTTTGTCAGCACATGTCATCTCCGAAGTATTTTAATATAATTTGTTCCTGAATAATCTTCGTTCGATTGTTGTTAGTGGTAACTGTTGATCTTTGACCTTTGACCCCAAAATGGGGTGACCTCAAATCTTCAAAATAAGATCAGAATCGGAGAATGCCACAAACCTCTATGGTATTATTTGTGATTCTTTTGGTGTTATACCTAGAATTGACCTCTGGTTCGAATGGCCTCTATCGCGACTCTCAAATGAAATATTGCCCCGAATCGCCAAAATAAGGCCAGATTCGGGTTACTCAACCCTGGAAACCAATAGAATGAGGCAGTTTATATATCCCCCAAACCACTGATAATGGCGAATTTGTCTCCAAAATGACCTTTAGGGTGACCTTAAAGGGTGACCTTGACCTCAAATCGTTGAAATAAGATCACAATCAGATTCTCCGACCCCCAAAACCACTAAAAAGTGTTATTATTCATATTTCTAGCCCTTTTAGGTATTTAACTACAATTGACCTCTAACACGGGTGGCGACCATATTGAATTTCGCCGAACATGGCGGCCCTAGGGGGCGCCCGTCTTGGCGCCCGTCAAAAATCGAAATAGTATGGTATGGGCGTCATATGGGCCAAATTTTGTGCTTTTGGAAGAATGTGAACCAAAAAATCCCTAACAGCCCTGACTAGACGTCATTCGGGATACACAGATAATAACAGCCTTCTTTTGTTTGAGCGCGGTAATCCGTAATTTCGAGCCCACAGTAGCAGCGCGGTAGCAGTTTGATTTGATTTGATTTGATTTTTATTCACCACATTGTTCATTTCTAGTAATGCTCACAAACTGTGAGAGGCGGCAATAAAGCCCCATGGGGCTTGTTCTATCACTAATACATGTAATATGCGAAAATTTGTAGTCTTGATATACAATATAGAATTATTCTACCAGGCGCATATATGTGTATGGAGACAGGTCAGTCTTCAAGCAGATATGATTTAAGGCTTGATTTGAATATTGAAGTAGATGATGTGGATTTAATTGAGGAGGGTAATTTATTCCACTCACGGGGTCCAGCTATTTTAGTAGTGTAGAAGGATAGGTTTGTCCGATAAAACGGCCTAGCTATATTAAATTGATGTCCTCTTGTTTGATAGTAATGTGCTGTTGATTGTTTTGTAAAATAATGTCTAAAGGCTTTAGGCAGCTGAGTTGAGCAGTAGAAACATGTGTGGACTATCAACAGTAAAAGGTAAGTATTTAGTTTATTCGGCTGTAAAATCTGGGTTTTCCGGAATAGGGGTTCAGTGTGGTCTGCTTTATTTGAAAATGTTAATGTTAAGGGATAATCGATTATCCCTTAACATTAACATTTTCAAATAAAGTAGACCACTGGTACAATTTATATAACTCTTGGGACATTATGTCTGCAGCATCTTGGAGATTTTCAGAAGAACATGTTACGCTTGTGTCATCTGCAAATAAGACAAATTTTAGCACGTCGGTCGCGTTGGTTTTATCATTTATGTAAACTAAGAAAATAATTGGTCCTAAAATTGACCCCTGGGGCACACCGTAAAAGGTAGGAGCGAGTTTTGATAAACAACCATTATGATTTACGGTCTGCATTCTGTTGAACCATTTATTAGATACGCCACGAAATCCATAATGTTCCAGTTTAGCTAATAAAATCTCGTGATTGACGGTGTCAAACGCTTTTGCCAGATCCAAAAATGTAGCTATACTATACTGCTTGGATTCCTTAGTGGTAACAAGTAAACCGTAGAGTGTACATGCTGCTAGCGTCGTTAAATGGTTTGCCATAGAGCCGTATTGAGCATCGGAGATTATATCATTCGAGTTCAAAAAGCCTGTAATAGCTTCTACAGACCTTCTCTAAAATTTTGCTAAAACAGGGTGATACAGATATTGGTCTGTAGTTCGAGAAAATATGCGGGTCTCCAGCCTTGAAAATTGGCTGTGCGATGGCAATGCGGTGACAACGCAGTAGCAATGCAACAGCAATGCAGTAACGATGCGGTAGAAGCGCAGTAGGAGCACCTTAACTACCGCGGTAGAGTGACATTTAATGAGAGCTGTACTGTATAGTCTATACTGTTCTATATTTAATAAAGATAAAATCTGATAAAAATCATTGTTTTGTCCTATTTTCATTGGCGTATACCATTAAATTTATATGACGAAGGGCTTTTGCCCAGAATTCAAATAAACCGAAGGGCTAATGTCGTGAAGTGTTAATGTCCGAAGGGCTATTGTCCTGAAGTACTTTTGTCCTACAGGGCTTTTGTCATGGATCCATTATCAAGCCCCGCTAACAGTGTTGTTTGAGTTTTTTTCTTACAAAGAAATTAGCTCTCCTCTCTTCGCTGTTGTTTCATGCCGACGGGTTGTCACAAACAAATATTAGGAAAAACAATTTTAACATGGCCCCCATGTGGTGCCACCTATAGGCGAGTCGGCACAAAAACATTCCCGAAAGATAACTTGAGAGAAGGTACTCATATACCAATGTGGAAAGAATCCGTTCAGGCCTTCAAAAGTAACTGTACGAAAATGCAATTTTACCTTGGTCCACAGATGGCGCCACCTATAAGCGGATTGGCACGAAAAACAATCGCAACCGAGATCTTGAGGAAAGATCTCTTGACATTGCAAATAGAAAATTGAATCTGTTCAATTTTACCACCAAATGTTAACTTGGCCCACAGGTGGCGCCACCTATAAGCAGATCGACATGAAAAACAATCCCAAGCGTGACCTTCAGGTAAGATACACATATACCAAATTTGGAAAGAATCCATTCAAGTTTTTGAATCTTGTTGTCCGGAAACATAATTTTAAATTAGCTCCCTGGTGGCGTCACCTACATGTTAATCGGCATGATGTCAATGCCAAGCGAGATATTGATGTGAGGTAAACCACATACCAAATTTGGAAAGAATCGGTCCAGATTTTCAAAAGTTATTGTCTGGAAACACTTTTAACTTAGCCTTCAGGTGGCGCCACCTTTACTAGAATCGACTCGAAAACAATCTCAAGCTAGATCTTGAGGCTAGGTACCCATACACCAAATTCCAAAGGTTTTCAAAAGTTATTATCTGGAAATGCAATTTTAACTTGACCCCTAGGTGACGCCACCTAAAGGCGGATTGAAACGCAAAACAATCCTAAGCGAGATCTTGAGGCAAGGGACCCACTTACTAAATTCGAAAACATGGGGCTCTGCCTGATAAATCGAGTCCTTTTGGAGGTGCAATTCATTTACGGGTGGCAGAATTACACCAACATTGCAGACTATACATAAATTCCAAAAGACAAAATGGATACCTAAGCTCAAACGCAACATATGTGGGTCGGGCGAGGGTTAGTTTTGGAGACGGATGGTGGGGCTTGGTGACCGGGGATATGGCACACTTCCGAGGTTAGTGTAAGCTCTAGTAATATATGAGGGTATGGGATTTGGCGAGGCTTAGTTTAGGAGATAGAGGGTGAGGCTCGGTGCCACGGGGATGGGGACATGATCTTGAGGGTTGTGGTAGGTGTGCTGACTTGAAAGCCATGGAAAGCTCCCTGCACAGGAAACAACCACACTGACAAATGCATGACGTCATCTGTCAGTCTGAGGAACCACAATGTCAGAAATCCAATTCAATGCAGGAAATTGATCATATGGACACTGTGCACCCAAACTTTAGGGACTAAGTTTTAATTAATATAGTAAGTTAAATGTGTGGACACAAATATGGTTCACGCAAAAGCTTTAGTGGAAAACATATGGTGTTTAATGCAATTATTTGATAGCATAATTGATCGGGTTCAATACTGCAGGGATTCCCCGCCAGTTATGTCACATTATATTTCTGAAATAAAATATGGTTAGTGGAAAAGCTTTAGGATGAATCATATGATGTGGAATAGAATTATTTGATAGGAAAATTGAAGGAAACCATGTCCTTCATTTAAGGCGACACGAAATTCAAAACTAACAGGGGTTCGGTACTGCGGGAATTCCTCACGCCAGTTATTTCATATTATATTTCTGAAATAAAATACGGTTCGTGCAAAAGCTTTGGGGTAAATCATATGACATGGAATAGAATGATTTGATAGCAAAATTGAAGAAAACTATGTCCTTCATTTAAGGCGACAAGAAATTCAAAACTAACAGGGGTTCGGTACTTTGGGAAACCCAGCCGGCTATTCCATATTGTACTTCAGAAATAAAATAATGAAATAAATAACCTATAAATAATTACCATAAAGGAATATATTGTAGGTGATTCGGCATGTGTATGTGGATGAACAATGTACACTGCATCTAAAACCTTAGGTAGGGTAGTATGATATGAGGCTGAGAATCTGTGGACAGGAATATTTTTTAACATTTGATGCCCCAGGAGTGGGGACATCCCCTGAGGGTAGTGCATAGGTTGATTAGGTGTGGCATCATGTAGTCTCCCAAAATATATGACAAATGAGGGGGAGGGCAGTCGGAGTGGGAAGTCGGACGGGGCTTAGTTCAGGAGACATAGCGTGAGGCTGTGAAGCCGTGGACGGGAACAATTTTCCAAAACTTTAACAACTATTTCAGGTGGCGACAGGGACAGGGACGAGAACTGGAACGGGAACACGGCCATCGACAGACATCATTTAGATATCTGTATCGAGCTTGCCGCATTTAAAGCAGCAGGCTCGATAAAAAGCTGTTTTTCAGGAATTATTGTCCGGAAATGCAATTTTAACTAAAGGCGAATCAGCACAAAAAGCACATGGTCTTGTTATCTGTACCGCCTGGATTTAGCACTGAGATGTTCTTGAATTAATGTATCTACGGCAGTGGTTTTAAAATCTACAAGGTCACTGTCTCTGTTTAATTCATTTGTGGGAGAAATGTATATACGTGTACATGTTCCAGGCCTCAATATCACCATACTGTACACAAGTGAATGGCATGACTGCAAACCAGGAACTGAATGTACTTTAAATGCAAATGGATTCAGAGGTCACACATTGAGCCAAATGCCAGCCACTATTTCTGAGTCATGACTGTGAGTTAATCACTGATATGCTATCTATCCACATGAGAGTATGGAAATTTGTACCAAATACAGGCAGCCACTTTACCATAGGTCCAGATGGAAAATCTGCATATAATAAACCACAAGTATCCAGTTTTGGACAGAGCTGAAAAACAATAGGTGTATATCCCTGGACAGGATCAATATTCACAACAAATGTGAAGTTGATTGGTGGAGGCATTCGGAAGTTATTCGACGGAAAAGATTGAACAAATGGGAAATTTGGGTATAAGGGGATTTGTTAATAAAAACCCAGTTCCCAGTTTCGCACACCGCTGCAAAACAATAGGTGTCTTCCCTTTGGCAGGACCAATATGCACCACAAATTTGAAGTTGATTCAAAAGATATCCATCGGAAAAGAAAAGTGTGAGAAAGAAAAAGCGAAAAAAGCGGAAGAAGAAAGAAGAAACTGACAAACACATACGGAATCTCTAAGGATGCCTAACTAGAATTTTCTCTGGATAAAATGGCAATGTCTATCTTTTCAATTGTGTGGGTGTTGAAAGTTCCTCTGTAGGTTTCAAGGTAACGAAAAATGGCAAGGCTTTGGCGTAAGGCCTCTCATTGAAAAGGGAATATCCTGGACAAAAGACTGACAATACAACTTGCAGCAGATCCTTTGTCAATCATATTTCGAGAGTCTTACACCAAATCGTTGCCCGGAAAATGCTACAACGAGCACAACGAGTGTTACTGTTTCAGAACAGTACAGACCGGTTTAATCATGAACTGCTTCTGTATGTGGGCGGACAGTGACACATCTCGCACATCTGAGAGGTGGCTTGATACTACGGTTGGTGGAGTGCTCACTTTCGACTCAGAAATGTGATGAGAGTGTTCGTGTTTGTCACCTTGTACCATGACTGTGTGTACTCATTATATATGCAAAATACTTCTATTCGTAGTCTGAACTTACCCTACAACAAATACCTAAGGTATTTTTTATAGAGTCAGTACCCATGATCGTAAGTCCTCTATGGCTGGCTCCATGGGATATTTCTGGAAGGTAGGGGATCGGCGTAGTGCGTCAAGTGAACGGTGACGAAACTGACCTCGCAAACGTGCAGTCGAAAGGCATTCATCGTTCGTACAGGTAGAAACGTGAACTCGATTCATATAGCCGCTTCTTACATTTTATAGGGATTATTGATAGGGCAAATGTGTTTGTATTGTATGAGTGGAGATACAAAAACATACGAATCAACGCTCGACAAACTAGGTAGCGCCTTGGAAATTAACGTAAAAGTTACCTAATTCGTCAGAAACGCTTTTATCTGCCCAGTTTTTGAACTGGTCATCATAGACAAACCAAACAGACAAAAAATGCACATATATGGATGCACGTATATGTTCGCGGTGTATCCGTTTGTCCATCCCCGATTTTTAAAATCATATATGGTAAAATTAATTGCGCTTTCTTTTGTCAAGTAATCCCAGTATAGGACGGCAGCCAATGCGAATTTGCTCCAGTCTTCAGTCTTCAAAAATTTCTGAGAACATAGTTTTCAAGAGTAGGGTATGTGGGTAAACCCATGGGTGACAGACCGAAGATTCGTGTGGGCATAAGGCACCTAAAGCGATTTTGCAGTGAACGGCGGTGACACCATTTTTCGGAAATATATAGTGAGGGTAGGGAAAATGTAATCATCTATGTATCACTGGAAGAATTAAAACGGTAGATACTATATACTAAAATGAAACTGCTTTCAACTAGAGAACGAAAACAACTAGATACAGTCGATCGAATACAATCGAGGAGGGCATCCCTTTTGCATGCTGAGTAAAGGAAACATTCATTATTTGTGAAGGTAGTAACAACGTAAAACACGCCACCTATAGGCGAATCGACACCAACAACATTACCAAGACTGATAACTTGATGGACAGTACCCACATGCAAAATTTAGAAATAATCCATTCAGTTTTTCAAATATTGTCTGGAAACGCAATTGTAACTTGGTCCCCAGGTGACGCCACCTATAGGCAGATCGGCACGAAAAACAGTATCAAGCGAGATGCTGAGGCAAGATACCCAAGTATCAAATCTGGTAAGAATCCGCTCAGGTTTCAAAAGTTATTGTCCGGAAATGCAATTTTAACTTGGCGTCCAGGTAACACCACCTATAGGCGGATTGAGAAGAAAAATCCCCCGACATTGGAAATAGAGAATTTGCTGAAAGAACAACAGAGCATGATTCTGTCAATATTGAGTCAGGGGGTAATGGTGATATATTATATGAATGGCCACAACTTTGTTTTCTCGATTTCGATATTACCCGCCAATACTATTCAGTACGAATGTTAAATCTGATCTGGATGCAAAAACAATCCAGATACTTTCTGGTTACTCAGTTTTCCATCGATATACAGTTTGGTACAGTAGTAGATTTAAAGATGATAAAGTGCATCTCAATCCCCACATTCAACGTGTGCTTTTTTGTTATGAAGGGTACATATCTTTGGGCTTTTGTATACCATTATCAATGAGACTAGGATTCTGTAAATATCACGTAAATTAACCCAGTCTGATAAGGTATGATGTCAGAAAGTATGGGTTCATAATTCCGCTCGATTCTGTATATAGGTCAAATTGGTTGCTGTGGGTCTGTAATTATGACGTCACTGTGATGTCCACACTTTTTCTAATCATGTTGGACACTTTTTCTAATCATTTTGGATCAATTTCATTTGTTGGCCAAACGCATGAGCTTTATTTTGGTATAGAACATCTATCGTTTTGATTCATCCTGTTATGCACTGATCATTACATTTCCCCTATCCCCGCTATATCTTTGGAACATTAAAATCAAAGCAGCTCACTGCAAATCGCTAACCTACCTCATGTTCAAACGGATTTTCGGCCTGCCATCACTGCGTTGACACACATACCCTATCCTTCTATGCTTTATGGCCAGGAATGGGTAAGCTTGAGGTTCAATCTGGACGACCATTTTACTGCATCGGCCAAGTAGGTAATTGGTAGAAAAAGTGCCACTTTGGCGGACATCGGTACGAAAAATACTCACCCAACTTGTGTCTTTAGATTGGACTATTTCAACTGAATTAAAATGCAATCATTGTACCTACCATCGCTCCACAGCCATTCTCCTGTTGGATTGCTGTCGGTTAACCCGATCCAATGACACTTGGAGTCGAATGGCCCAGACCGAAATGCGAGAGCAGTAGAGAGGAAACTTTGCACTTCAGCGTCTACAATTTTGGCCAGTTGTCCTGAATGGTCCTTGCACTGTATACCAGCCTCCTTCCATGAGAGTATATTACGACCGGAAATACGGTAACACGTGCCTCCGTCGTGAAAGTACCTGTAGTCCCCACTTGGAGATGCCATTTCCATTTCAAACCAGTCAGGACATATTCCAGCTGATATAGTACAAAAGCAAAGTGCCTGTGAAGATCTCGTTAAATTACACTAACAATGTATCTATTTCACCAATACGTGATGGCACATTAACGTCATCTGTCATGTTGATGGTTGAGGCTTGGAGAATATTGTGGTCTACTTTATATGTCGTTTTATCCACCAGTCTTCATCATTTCATTACCAACGGAATTACGACTATATTTTTGTGGTCAAAATATTTCTGACATTGAGATAGTCTTGTGACGAAGGTGACAACTTACTATGATTAACAGTTGTATATACTACTAACATGCATGTAGACTAATTTGTGTATCAGATTTCTAAGGAAAATGTTTTTCGACATTATATCGGGCAGGATTTTCATCGCAGCAACGAACGAAAAGCATCGAATAGTGATTACACTGAGGAATTGCAATTTTCCATGAAAGAAATAATATGAACATACCAAAACATGACGTTATCCCCAAAAGTGCAGTAGCTCGCAGCAAACACACTGTGGCCATGGTACTCGTATTTACAGCTATATGTCATTGGCAGGTTTAACTGCTATATTTCTGTCTTGGTGACCATGGGCACGACCTTACTATCCACATCCTGATATTGTCTGCACCTGAGACTAGTACTACAGATCCATACTGACCGACATGCTTTATCTATATTTAATACGTCTTCTATAGTTGATTGTTTTGCTTTGTCGCAGCCGTTCTGTGATATATTGGTCGACTGACTTTAAGACAAATGTCGGAAATTCGGGATATGAATAATCCAGCGATTGATGCATTCATTCTCTGAGGTCCAAGGGATATGAGAATTTGTGCACCAATCAAGGCTGAAAAAGCGACAGGCCCATACAATCAAAGACTTGAAACAGTTTCGGATATGATAGAGTTAAAGATGTGATAAGGTATGATATATAATTAACACATTTTTAAACACAGACCGATAGTTAAACACTTCATAAGACAACTAAGCAATCAATAACAAAAAAGTGATTAACAAAAAAAACCAAAAACAAATGTAAACCGTAGTTAGATTTTATACGAAAAGGTGTCCAGAAAATGAGAGATAGTGACCGTCTTTAAAATTGGCCGTTACAATTAGGGGGGCTAACGCATTATGCTCAGCCTACACTTGTGGTCGAAAGCAAATTCGAAGAAACTTTCCATCGTTGTTTGTGGAAATTAAATATATCTAGCTATTCCGTAAATATTATTCTTAGGCAAATAGTTCAACTGTTTAGCACCGTATACTGAGGAAAGAGTCCTATCCGAATCTGTTAGTTAAGGAAAGTGGCCATGCAACTGAATGTTAAATTATACAACCTATCACATCTGGAGAAAACGTTTCACATGAATTGGGTTGGAGAATGCCCATGATACGCCATTTTGAATATACTCACGTTCCCTCTGCTTCTTGGATTATCATCATAGTCTAACAATTAACCCGATCGACTCAGTCATTGATATGTTTAATTTTGTGATTATGGATATTGATTCAATGCCATAGTGGCGTACTATCCAGTACCACCTCGCCCCCACACACTCGCCGTGTATGCAGACAGTTAATCCCTTCACTCTGAAAGGGTTAAACTACATCCTATCAGAAATTTTTGCTTGCTGCCATTGTGTTTCTTTCACTCAAAATTTCAATATATCAGCACAGAAAAAGTGGCGCCTTCATTCAGCAGTGAAAAATCGTTCTGTTTTTTTTAACGCTAAGACACCCGACTAGGTGCTTTGTACTATGTGCGCAAATTTGGATGTATTTGTATCAAACAATTTTATGTCTATCTAAACTCTTAGAAAAGCCCAGAGATCCCTCACCATTCGGTGTGTCATTTGCTATCACAGATCTTGAGAATAAGGAAATTGACAGAATAAATTTGTCGGATTCGAGACAGCACTCCACCGTTTTACCATACCTACCCCCTAATAGTATACTATCTCACTCACTCAAACGGACAAAAATAACCAAAAACGAAATAAAATAGCATCATTTATGGCAACCCTAGGTCCATAGTAAATTAAAACTTTGTACCTACTGGGTACTGACAGTTCTCCCATATTTTATCTTTCAAATGTGTGTCGGCACCTCTTGTGGGGGGCCTAATCGTGTATTTGCGCCTAATGGTGTCAGCGCCAAATCATGTAAAAAAATTGCGCCTAATAACTTGTTGCGCCTAACCGTGTAGGAAATTTGCGATTAATGGTGGAACTTCGCCTAAACGTGTACGAAATTTGCGCTTAATTGTGGAACTGCACCTAATCGTGTACGGAATTTGCGCCTATTTGTGTAAATGCGTCTAATCGTGTAAGGAGGCTGCGTCTAATCATGTAACTGCTCATCTAATCATTTGAACCATCTTGCGACTAATTCTGCGTTGCGCCTAATCGTGTAGAAAAAAAATGCTCCTATTTGTGGGACTGCGCCTATTCGTGTAGGAGATTTGCTCCTAATTGTGGAAATGCGCCTATTCATGTGAGAAATATGCGTCTAATCGTGAAAACGAGCTTATTCGTGGAAATAATTTTGCGCCTAAGTATGCGCCGCTCCTAATCGTGCAGAAAATTTGCGTCTAACTGTGGAAATGCGCCTAATTGTGTATAGAGGCTGCGCCTAAACGTGCACAACGTGAAGACATAAGTAGTATGTAAAGGAAGGATAAAGTCAACTTGACCTACTTTCGTCATTTTTGGGGAGGTCACGGGAAGATCACGTGATGAAGAGGTCAAGGTCACTATAGTTCCGGGACTTCCGGTCGCGTATTCCTCCGCGGTGATGCGGTCTGGCGATGATGCGGTCGCGGGAAAAAAACCTCCGCGGATAGAAAGTTATCCCAAATACGAGGAGACCCGGGGGAAATTCTCCGGCAATCTTCGCCAATCTTCGGGACATTTTGGGGGCGAGAGCGGCCCCTAATGGACCGATTGGGTCGAGTGAGATGTCAAAGTAAAGCGCTCGTCCAGGGCGATCAATTCCTGGGTGGGTGCATGTAAATTGAGCATTTGTTCCGAAAATATAAAAAGCCGAACACGAGCTTTACCCCTAAAATAGGGAAAAACTCTATCAACCAGGTCCAAAACGGCTAATATCGGTCTCCGGCCTATCAGGCCTGCCTATCAAGTCATGGATGGGTATGTGCAAAATGAGGACTCCGAAAATATAAAATGCGGAACACGGACTTTACCACAACAATAGGATAATGATTCGAACATTTGCATCTATACTGGAAAATGCCTGTATGGGGTATGGGGTATGGGGGTGGTCAGTTTTTGTGGATTTTACTGTGGGTTGCGGGGTCTTGTTTTTTTCGTCTCCCCACGTAAAACACGATGGGAAGGATCTCGGAGCTAATCGGTGAAATTTGTCGAAATGTCCCGGTACCGGGTAGTTCTGTATATATGCCCATACTGGCTCAGTGGATAGGTCCATACTGGGAAACTTACTCCTGGATATTGCGATATAGGTTGTGGGGTCTTGTTTTTCACGTCTCACCACGTAGAACACGATGGACGGGGTCGCGGAGCTAAGCGGTGAAATTTTTCGAAAAGTTCACGGAGGTCTGGATAGGCCTACTGGCTCAGTGGTAACGTCCACACTGGGAATTCACACATGTTCATTGCGATATGGGTTGAGAGATCTTGTTTTTCACGTCTAACCACGAAGAACACGATGAGAGGGATCTCGAAAATAAGCGGTGAAATTTTATTTGAAAGGTTCAGGTACCGTGTAGGTCTGTATATTGGCCCATACTGACTCAGTGGATATTTCCGTACTGGGAAATTTACTCCTGGTCATTGCGATATGGGTTATGGGACCTTGTTTTTCACGTCTCACTACGTAGAACACGATGGGCGGGGCCCCGAAGCTAAGCGGTTACATTTTTCGAAAAGTTCACGGAGGTCTGGATAGGCCCATAGGCTTGGCTCAGTGGATAGGCCCATACTGGCCAATTCACACATGTTCCACCACGTAGAACACGATGGGATGGGTTTCGAAGTTAAGCGGTGAAATTGTTTTGAAAGGTTCAGGTACCGGGTAGGTCTGTATATTGGCCCATACTGGCTCAGTGGATAGGTCCATACTGGGAAATTTACTCCTGGACATTGCGAGATAGGTTGTGGGTTCTTGTTTCACGTCTCATCACGTAGAAAACGATGGACGGGGTCACGAAGCTAAGAGGTGAAATTTTTCGAAAAGTTCACGGAGGTCTGGATAGGCCTACTGGCTCAGTGTATCGGTCCATACTGGGCAATTCACACATGTTCATTGCCATATGGGTTGCGGGATCTTTTTTTTCACGTCTAACCACGAAGAACATGATGGGTGGGATCTCGAAAATAAGCGGTGAATTTTTATTTGAAAGGCCCAGGTACCGTGTAGGTCTGTATATTGGCCCATACTGGCTCAGTGGATAGGTCCGTACTGAGAAATTTACTCCTGGACATTGCGATATAGGTTGTGGGATCTTGTTTTTCACGTCTCACCACATCGAACACGGTGGGAGGGGTCCCGAAGCTAAGCAGTGATTTTTTTCGAAAAAGTTACTGCGCGCATGCGTAATGGACAAATAGTGCTGGGTGGACGTTTGGGGTCTAGGTGAGCCGCTAGTGGTCCGATGGTGTCGTATGAGGTCTTATTTTCAAGCTCTGGTGGAGGAGCATCCGACTGTACTACTGTATCGTCCGTTTCCATTATTCTGCGCATGCGCAGTCTGGTCGTAGTATAGAGAGCAGACATTCTGGGGGTACGTGGGGGTGAGTTTGGGGTAGAGATGGACCACTATTGGTCCAAATGGGTCGTGGGAGGTGTCAAAGTGAATTTTTACTGCAAGTCGCGTCAATCTGCGCATGCATGATAAGTAAAGTTGTCATTTTGGGGGTGCGTGGGGTTGTGTTTGGGGTAGAAAGGGACCACCCTTGGGTAGAAAGGGACCGTCCGGATGCGTCGTGTGGGGTGTCATTTTATAACTCTCGGTGTGTAGACCACAATTTGAGGCATGTCCACGTGATCTGTGACGTCATTGGCGGCGTCGTCAGTAGAAGTATTAGCGAAAGCGGACATTTGGGGGTGTGTAGGAAAGCGTTTGGGGTAGAGATGAACCATCCGTGGTCCGAATTCGTCGTGTTAGGCGTCACCTTGTATCAACGCCTGCCAACGCCAAGCTTAACGCTTCAACGCCCTGGTGAATTGGGCCTGAAGCTCTGATTTTCAAGATAGTCCAAGAAATTGACACTAATTCATCGAAATGCGGTGACGCCCGTCAACGCCTGTCGTTACGCCTTAACACCCATGATGTAAACCGGTGAGAGAACAACGGAAACAACAAGGATGACAGATCAACCATTTTATTATCGCCTCCAGTACATCATACCCAAGCTGGGGGAGCTGCGTTGGGTGTGTTTACAATACAAGTAGCCTCTTGTCCAATCAGAGGTCGACATTTGGCGCTGCATCTGTCATATTCTTTCTTGCCCGTTAGATGTATTCTCGGCTGCTCTTGTCCAATCAGAAGTTGCCATTTCAGAAAGTTCTATCCGTTTGTTCTAATCGCCGTCGGGCAGGCCAGGATACCGTTGAGGCAACATATCCCCAAATAGTTGTTTGCGCATTCTGAGTATCTATCAGTGCATGAGTGAATACATTCATCCGATGGGGTGGTCGTTCAGCTTGATCACGAAAAACGTGACATTGGTCACCCTCTCTACGATCCATTCGGTGTTTGGCGTTGTTGTTGGGCCCATTCCAACACATCTAATTGGTCCACTTGGTCCAGCAAGGTCTCTAGCGATGCCCTATCCGTGATGGCAAACGGTAGGTCAAATACCCGGATGTTACTGCTCGGGTAAATGTATCGGACTTGGCCTGTCTCCTTATGCTGCAGCACATAACCAAACCCCATATTCAACTTGAAGGCCGTAGTTTGATTGTTCCACTTACTTGAAGAACCGAGACAGGTCCGCTAACCGGAAATAGTAGATGTCTAGTAGCGGGCGATAACGGTGCAAACATCGACGGATGGTGAACCAATGGTCCATGTAAATGTCACTTAATGGATGGGCGTCTGGTAAGAGATCACTGGGGGCATCCACTGGATCTTCCTGGAAATGTTCGATGTCGTCAGGCGTATCTGGAACAGTATCACCGGTGTCCGGCTGGATATCTAGGCCCTCCTCGACTGTAGACACAACCAAACTGAACATGGGTATTGTATAATACAGCACAGATTTAGTACAAAGCAGGACAGATATGGTATAATACAGGAAAGATATGGTATAATGCATGACAGATATGGTATAATAGAGGACAAACATTGTATAATACAGAACATATATTGTATAGTACAGGACATATATGGTACAATACATGACATATGATATAATACAGAACATATAAGGTATAATACAGCACATATTTGGTATAATACTGGACAGATATTGTATAATACAGGACAGATATTGTATAATACTGGACAGATATGGTATAATACAGGACACATAAGGTATAAAACAGCACATATTTGGTGTAATACTGGACAGATATAGTATAATACAGGACATATATTGCATAATACAGCAAAGATATGGTATAATGCAGGACAGATATTGTATAATATAGCACAGATATGATATAATACCACACAGATATGGTATAATTGAGGAAAAATAGGGTATAATACAGGGCGTATATTGTATAATACAGGACATATATTGTATAACGCAATGCTAGACATGTCACAAGTGCGCACCTGAGTGCACCTGAGTGCGCTGATTATTGGGAAGAACAACGTAGGAGAGTTCTTGAGGGCTGCGGGCTTATAAAAGAGGCGGTAGTGGGGAATGTTCAGCATTTTCTGATACGCAGCCGACATGTTCTCTTGTTCGACCTGCCTGAAGCCATTTAGTCGCCCAGAAGATTTGCGACGAGTCCTCCATCCACAAGGGCGCACGGTATACTTGTATAACCTGCGCACGATCATTTAATCGGGAAGATGCTTTACGGCGCCACGAACGCTCACTCCACGAGGGCGCGAGAGAACAACGTAATGAATGTGGTCAACTCTTCAAACGGCTCAATCAGTTAAGACGGCATCAGCGTTTGATTCATGGTCCGTCACCACGGCATGCGCGACCGCTTTCCACTGAAGAGGAGCCCAGGAAGGTCAGTCCCAGTGAAGAGGATCCCAGAGAGATGAAACGTACGGAGACACCACCCACCCAACACTTGCCGAGCACCGAGCCCATGTCCAGTTTGCTTGTGTCGACAGTCGAATAGGGCCTAGATATCCAACCGGACACCGGTGATACTGTTCAACATACGCCTGACGACATCGAGCATTTCCAGGAAGATCCAGTGGATGCCTCCAGTGAACTCTTACCGGACGCCCATTCATTAAGGGATATCTACAGGGACCACTGGTTCATGATCCGACGAGGTTTCGACCGCCATCGCCTGCTACTAGACATCTACAATTTCCGGTTAGAGGCCCTGTCTCGGGACTTCAAGTACGTGGAAGCCATCTTCAACGATCAAACTACGGCCTTGAAGCTGTATCTGGCGTTTGGCTATGTGCTGCAGCATAAGGAGACAGACCAAGTCCGATAATTTTACCCGAGCAGTAACATCCGGGTATTTGACCAACCGTTTACCATCACGGATAGGGCGTCGCTAGAGCCCGTGCTGGACCAAGTGGACTAATTGGGTGCGTTGGAATGGGCCCAACAACAACGCCACAACACCGAATGGATCGTAGAGAGGGTGATCAATGTCACGTTTTTCGTTACCAAGCTGACCGACCACCCCATCGGATGAATGCATTCACCCATGGACTGATAGATACTCAGAATGCGCAAACAACTATTTGAGGATATGTTGCCTCAACGGTATCCTGGCCTGCCCGACGACGATTAGAACATACGGATCAGAGCGAACATGGCCGAAGATGGAACTTTCTGAAATGGGGACTTCTGATTGGACAAGAGCAGCCGAGAATACATCTAGCGAGCAAGAACGAATATGACAGATGCAGCGCCAAATGGCGGCCTCTGATTGGACAAGAGGCTACAACGCAGCTCGCCAGTGACGTCACAGATGACAAGACATGACTCAAGTGGTGGTCTACATACCGAGAGCTACAAAACGACACCCCACACGACGCATTCGGACAAAGGATGGTCCTCTCTCTACCCCAAACACCTTCTTTCACCCCCCTAAAATGCCCGCTTTGGCTACTACATCTACTGGTGACATCACCAATGACGTCACAGATGACGTGGACATGCCTCAGGTCGGGGTCTACACCCCACGCATCCCAAAAATGACCTCTTTACTTACTACACTCAAATGCCCATGCGCAGATAGACGCGACTTGCAATAAAAAGCACGCCATTCTGACTCCACCCCACAAAAGCTTCACTTTGACACCTCCCACGACCCATTTGGACTAATAGTGGTCCATTTCTACCCCAAACACACCCCCACGCACAACCAGATTGTCTGCTTTCTATACTACGACCAGATTGCGCATGCGCAGAATAACGAAAACGGACGACATATTAGACTAATCGGATGCTCCTTCACGAGGGCTTCAAAATAAGACCTCATACGACACCATCCGACAAATAGGGGCTCACATAGACCCCAAAACGTCCACCCAGCACTATTTACCCACTACGCATGTGCGCAGTGACTTTTTCAAAAAAATTCACTGCTTAGCTTCGGGACCCCACCCATCGTGTTCGATGTGGTGAGACGTGAAAAACAAGATCTCACAACCCATATCGCAATGTCCGGGAGTAAATTTCCCAGTATGGAACTATCCACTGAGCTAGTATGGGCCAATATACAGACCTACCCGGTACCTGGACTTTTCATAAAAAAAATCACCGCTTATTTTCGAGACCCCTCCCATCGTGTTCTACGTGGTGGAACGTGAAAAACAAGGCCCCACAACCCATATCGCAACGAACATATGTGAATTGCCCAGTATGGACCTATCCACTCAGCCAGTAGGCCTATGGGCCTATCCAGACCTTCGTGAACTTTTCGAAAAATTTCACCGCTTAGCTTCGGGACCCCGCCCATCGTGTTCTACGTGGTGAGACGTGAAAAACAAGATCCCACAACCCATATCGCAATGTCCAGGAGTAAATTTCCCAGTATGGACCTATCCACTGAGCCAGTATGGGCCTATATACAGACCTGCCCGATACCGGGATTTTTCGAAAAATTTCACCGCTTAGCACCTAGCCTATTCCCATCGTGTTTTACGTGGTGAGACGAAGAAAACAAGACCCCACAACAAGTCCTCATTTTACATACACCCATCCATGACTTGATTGGCAGGGTCGATAAGCCGGAGACCGACATTAACCCTTTTGGACCTTGTTGACAGGAGTTTTCTCCTATTTTAAGGGTAAAGTCCGTGTTCCGCTTTTCATATTTTTGAGACAAATCCTCAATTTACATGCACCCACCAATGACTTGATCGCCCTGGACGAGAGCTCCACTTTGACACCTCACTCGACCTAATCGGTTGAACAGGGGCCCCACTCGCCCCCAAAATGTCCCGAAGATTGGCGAAGATTACCGGAGAATTTCTCCCGGCTCCCGCGCATTTGGGACTACATTCTGTCCGCCGAGGCTTTTCCCCCTCGACTGCATCACCGCCAGACCGCATCACCGCGGAGGAATACATGCCCCAAAGGTCACGTGACCGGAAGTCACGTAGCTGCCCTGCAGCGTACGGCTGACGACGCTGTGATCTCTCGTGACCCGTGACGAAAGTTGACTTTATCCGTCCTTCACATACTACTTATGTCTTCACGTTGTGCACGTTTAGGCGCAGTCTCTTTACACAATTAGGCGCATTTCCACAGTTAGACCCAAATTTTCTACACGATTAGGCGCAACGCATAATTAGGCGCAAAATGATTTCCACGAATAAGCGCGTTTCCACGATTAGACGCATATTTCTCACACGAATAGGCGCATTTCCACAATTAGGAGCAAATCTCCTACAGGAAGAGGCGCAGTTTCACAAGTAGGAGCAATTTTTCTACACGATTAGGCGCAACGCAGAATTAGGCGCAAGATGGTTCAAATGATTAGGAGCAGTTACATGGTTAGACGCAGCCTCCTTACACGATCAGGCGCATTTTCACAAATCAGCGCAAATTCTGTACACGATAAGGTGCAGTTCCACAATTAAGCGCAAAAGTTGTACACGATTAGGCGCAGTTTCACCATTAAGCGCAAATTTCCTACACGGTTAGGAGCAACACGTTATTAGGCGCAATTTTTTTATACGATTTGGCGCTGACACGATTAGGCGCAAATACAGATTAGGCCCCCCCCCACACCACTTCCCACTTCCCTTATATGTGTTGTAATTCTATCAGTTTGTGCATGCTCATTATCGGTCCTTTCCATCTATTAGTACGTATATCGTAGGGCATCTATTTTTCGTTGAATCGCCTTAAGCTTTAACAACAACTGTCCGTCCTTGGTTGCAATAGAAAAGAATATGAAAAGGGACACTAATCACCAGGACATTCTTATCCATCACACCGGCAATCTTGAAACATGTTTTTGTCAATATATCCTTACCAAAACGCTCGACGAAATGTATTCCAGTAGCTAAATCCACATGTTCATCGACAGTGATAGTTCTAACATCAGTCATCCTGTATTCCAAGGAGGCTGATATTTTAAAGTTATTTCGGCCAGTAGAGTCATACTTCTACACATTGTTATCTTGTTTCCATTGGCATAATGCATAAGCAAAGTCACTCCGAATAAAGTTAACAAACGCATATTGACCGTCTCAATATTTCGACAAAGTTAACAAACGCATATTGACAGTCTCAATATTTCGACAAAGTTATATTTCGACAAAGTTATATTTGTCATCATCAGGAGAAATGTCATATTTCTTCTGATGATGACAAATATAACTTTGTCGAAATATTGAGACTGTCAATATGCGTTTGTTAACTTTATTCAGAGTGACTTTGCTTATGCATTATGCCAAGCTTATCAGTGGATCAACAAGATGTTTCCATTGGCCATATCCACATTTCTTGGGGTTAGCTTCAGATGGTTGTAAATCAGACAAATTTTAGTGACGGCTGTCATTTAGAGTTTGAGATGGTCGCCATCTGCAACCTATACTGGTCAATATATCAACCATCTCAATGACAGGGACTTCGTTTAATGGCTATTTGTGTTTGTGCCTCGACCAAGGCATCAGAGGTTATTTAGCTATCATTTATGAAGGAAGATTTTCCAGCAGATTTTTAATGGTTGAATTATCAAAAAAACTCGCTGCATAACGTATGAATAATCCAATTATGATTTGTATAACCAAATTCTGGAACACTTGAATATCCCCTACCAAAAAAAACAGTATCCGAACGGAACCACAGCCTGTCGGCAAGTAACTAACAAACTTTCACATATGCACCAGCTGGGCTCGAACCCGTGCCGGTTCAGTGGTGTGAGGCTAGCGATCACCAGCGAAACACCTTATTAGATCACCCGGTCACCGAGGGCCATATAACATTCTATAATATAAAATCTGACGGTAATCCTTGCAAAAATTAAATCGTAGTGAGTGAAATTTCCCACGATAAAATATGGGGTGATCAAATTTATTAGAACAGCTAGCTCACAAAATTATTCAAAATCATGCATATATTTTGTTATTTCTTTGTTGTATCAATGACTTTAAAAGGGTGATCACATCTATTAGAATCACTGATTGAATTTTGTCTCCAATATTTAGGGTGCTTGAATTTTGATAGAGAGATTGAATTCGTAGAGGAACTACAGTATATGACAACATTTAAGCCATCTTGTATGAAAAGCTATTTGCAAGATGTCAGTTCAATATAATTTTATGGTGTACTTTTCCGTCATGCATTGATTCAAATCCACATATCAAAGTGGTCCAGCGATTCAAGAACAATTTAGCTTAAAAAAAGCAGCTTGGAAGTTTCGCATTCCCGAAATTTCCCCAAATTTTTCAGCCTACAACGTTTCTCTCCCTTAAGAAACGGTTCGATAAGCCGTTTTCCTTCTGTCGCAATTTTTCGAAAATTTTCTAGATTAAAAAGCATTCAGCGCTGTGTGGGGCGGGGGGCGAGTGGAGTGGAAAATACTTCCATGCAGTTTCGCTAAAGGCTAGACTGCTGGAACATACCACACTTTACCTTTGGGTCTACTACAAAATATAAAAAGATACAAGATGAAGTCACACTGACGTCATTTAAAAAAGGCATTTTCTGGACGATTTTTCGTTCATTTAAAATGTGTTATCCAAATCTTTTCTTGCATGATAAATTAGTAAGCAATTGTCCGATCAGAAATAAAATAGCTTTTGTCACTTTTCCTCGCGGAAAATCAAGACATTTGAAGGAAAATGACGAAAATATCACTTTTCTTGTACCCCACATGGTCGCCATTTTTAATTTATCCACGGCCCTCTGTTGGGGTTATGCAAATAGGTTCAAAATGTCCACAATATGATAAATGAAAAAAATCACGGGGTGTCACCTCTCAAGGTTTTTGTCGTTTTGGAGATAGGAGCAAAAAAAAACAAAAACAACAGGAGAGCGAAAAGTGCCTCCCCCACCAGGTCAGGTAGCGTTAAGATATACGAAGAGTCGTTGACACACGCCTGCTGTAAATGGGGACAGATGGACCTGAATGTACGAGTGGGGACACCAGTGGTTATAAAATAGTACGGGTTTGATACAGACCTGTTATGGGTCACTCAAAATAACTCATCATTACATTGTGGATATTTGTTCTGATTTAGTTACATGAAGGGTCTCTGACACATATCACATACATTGTATGAACAGCGTCAGGTGAATGTGATGAACTATCTTAATGAGAACATGTGTATAGCTACTTAAGAGATAAAAGATGGAATATGAGAAACCAGTTTGTATCAAATGATTAGATATTTCAAAGGTACTGATTGTGCACGACTTTTAGCAGATTTTGATTGTTGTTCCATGCATATGACTGTAAGCATAGATTGCAGAAAAAAATTAAATCCTGTTCCTTGTCATTCACCAAATGTTATATAGACGATCTCCATGCTTTGTATATTTCTCATAAAAGGTAATGTCCTGAATTATATTTATCCACTTCCACTGGATTTGAAAAACACATCACCTTTAAACCTATACCTAAACAAATCGAAAGGGGATATAAGAAGAGTGATGATTACGATTTCAACCACAGCGGCTCATTATCATTGTTAATTGGTTAGTTTTTTTATTCGGATAGGGAGCGTCGAGGTTGTGCGGAAGAGTAGATGCTGTTGCCAGCCACGCTCCCCAAACTAAGGTTTCAAAAATCGAATAAAACGCATCTTAAATGGAGCGAAAAATGTTTAAATTGCAAAAATCTTGCTTTAGCTTTTTTCGGGTCTGACCTCTGCGGGCCATTAAATGCATATCTCTGTCACTGCTAGCTGGGTTCGCCTTGAGCGAATTGGCTTCTGGTCAACTCAGTTGACAGTGGTCTCGCCCGTTTTCGAGCACTTTGGCGAGACTTTTTCTTTGGGTTATTGTCAATCTGGAAATGTCGGTTAGAATTTGGCGGATAAATACACTTATCTGCTCGAAGATGCCGGACCGAAAAAAACTAAAGTAAAATATATGCAATTTATCCATTTGTCGTTCTGTTAAAATGCAGTTTATTCGATTAAATCCATCATACGGATCAAGAATAATACAGATCCTGCATACAGATTCAACGACTATCATGCCTTGAATTGACAGCAACGTGGAAAACCGCTCTGTCTTGCAATAAACTAGCGTGTGTCTAATTTTATGCCTGCTTGGTGTTCAGTACTAATATTGTCATATGAAAAGGCTTTTCGATCATGGATGCGGAAATTCTTCATGGACGGCAGCTGGCTATTGATTGTCAGATCTCACCCTTGCACCGAAGGGTACACAAATGGTCAATAGGACAGTCACAAGATCGAACACTTTAGCCGAAAAAGGTGCGAAACGACTTCATTGCCCACGTGACGTTCCTCTGAGGTTAGGCATCGAACTATTTATTTACATTTGCAATGCTGTATTACTTCATTCACGGACTATTACAAGCGAGGCTTTCTGCTCGGAAATCCCAATTTAATTATGAGGCGAGAGTATCTTCAAAGTTGTTTGGATAATCAGTATTTTGAAAATCAATATTTTACCTATTTTCCGATGTTTGCGGTATTGCCCATGTTAAAGCATTGACCGGTGCCTAAGTTTGGTCTGACGTCACGTGGGCAATGACGTCGTTTCGCGCCTTTCGCGGTTAGAGAGTTTAATATCAGGACTGCCCAATCATATGTAACAGCGCAACTGCAAATCACAACATTCCTTCTGCAAACTGAACCGTACTATGCCCAGCCTTATCCTGCCACACAAGACAAAGAATAGACAAAGAATTAGTTGCAATCACAAATTTTATTAGTTTTCTTCACATATATAACTATCAATTCTTGCTAGATTCACTCTTTCTTGATAATTAAAATCACAAATTGATTGAAAAGTAACACAAATACAACTTGACAAACCAGGAGTTCAACACAATTAAGTTTGGTTCATCAATTTGTCCCTTTTAATTCATAATTGTTATTAAAACTCTACATCATAACATTTAGAACAGTCATTGCTGTATGCACTTTTAATCAGCAATGCCATCTTAATTTATTGCCTTCGTATTGATTATATGTGAATAAAATCAAATTTAGCAGATCGAGTGGAGTGTTTAGCACTAAACTGTGCCGGGTTTTCTAAATGAGAACACATGCATGTAAATACTCGGGTTGGGCCAACAGTTTCATAAAAAACAAGGGTTGACATGTGTGTCACACGCCCCAGCGACAAGGCTACACAACTCTGTTAAAAACAGTGTGTCGTCCGTTTTCAACATTCTGGGCATGAATTGAATAGTGGAAAATGACAATGGGATAGACGTTTTGGGGTCGAGGTGGACCCATAATGACTGGATTGGGTCGCAGAGGGTATCAATCTGAACCTCTCATGAGGTAGCCTCCAGCTGGACTGGTGCGGAGTAGAAGTAGCGCAATGGTGCGCTTGCGCAGACAGGAAATGATGGGGGCAGGATATTGGAATGGACGTTTGGGGGTCGAGGTGAGCCCATAGTGGGCGTACTGGGTCGCGGAGGGTATCAATGTGAAGCGCTCCTCCAGGCGGACCAAATCTTGGGTGGGTGCATGTTTTATCCGACATGAAACACGGACTTTACCCCTAAAGTGATCCGATTAATCATGTCCAGATGGGTTAATATGATTCCCAGCGGCCTGCCGAGATATGCCGATTGGGCTGTTTTTTTCAGAAAAAAATCGGAATACGTAAACCCCCACGTGCGGAAAAGACGAACTTTGAATGGTAGGAATAGGCGAGCAGCTATAGTAGACAGTACCGCTCAGGTGCGCCATTGAGACATGGTCACCCTTATACACTAACCTATAGGTGTCGGCCCGTGAGGCATGCCCAGTTCCCGTCCTCCCAGCTTAACGCATTGACGCACTAATATGGTGAGTGAGTGAATGAGAGTGAGTGAGCTAGTGAGTGACTGAGGCGTTGTGAATGTGTGAGTGAGTGAGGGAGGCGTGCCCGGGGAGTGAGTGAGTGTTGAGTGAGAGTGAGTTAGCGAGGCATTGTGAGGGAGTGAGTGAGTGAGGGAGTGAGGCGTGCCCAACGCCCGTGAGGCGTGCCCAACGACTGAGTGAGTGTTGAGTGAGAGTGAGTGAGTGAGTGATCGAGTTATTGAGTGTGGCATTGTGAGTAAATGATTGAGTGAGGCGTGCCCAACGCTCGTGAGGCGAGCCCAACGCCGTCCAAAAGCATGGACGCACTAACGATGGTGAGTGAGTGTGAGTGTGAGTGCGTGAGTGAGTGAGGGAGTGAGTGAGTGAGAATGAGTGAGTGAGTGGTCATATAATGTAGTTCGTACACCATTAGCCTCAGCCTGTAATCACGCTCTGACCGGGTAACATGTCGGGAATATGTACGTTCTGTCAGAAGACACTCTCTCTTTGCGACAATATGCTCAGACACATTCGTCTAATGCATAGACAAGGGACACCACTGCGATATACTAGTACACGATTGTTAGTCTCTTGGACAGCAAGCATCAGACCAAGATTCAGAACAGAATTCCCGAGTCAATAATCTTCACCTACATGTATGTTGTATGACATTTGGCGCCAATTCCAAATGTGTATGAAATAAAAGAATAAAAACACAAAAATGGTTTCTCACAAGGGAGGAGCGGTGAACAGTTTTCAGTAATATCAGCAAGACACGATAATGTTCTATACATAAAATCCTAATCACGGATGGTCCATTATGCTTTATACAGGTGAATTTCTCAGTCATTTCCAGAGTGTGGATCTCAGACATACCCACTGTGATCGTGATGTTCATTTTAACACCACGTAGATGTAAAAACATCAAATTCAAATAGTCAAACGTTCCTTGTTAATTAGACAAAAGATCTTGCACACTTCGATTGTATAACGCCGTCATTGCACAATATCTCAGACATTTGATCGTGATGTTCCTTTTAACACCATGTAGATGTAAAAACATCAAATTCAGATTGTCAAAAGTTCCTTGTTAAGTAGAATTAGACAAAAAATCTTGCACATTTCGATCGCATAACGCCGTCATTGCACAATATTTATCACATAATTTGAAAATATACTCAGAATTGAGACGTGTGTTGGTCCCCGTTTGACATGTTTCTGTAGTAATATTCTGTGGCACTGTTTAAAATCTTCATAGTCTGCACATGATCTAGCAAATGCTACCAAGATCTCTTCGAGCATTTGCTTAAGTCTGTGAGGCCCGACGCTGACTAATAGATTAATTCTCCTCCTTGTTAACTACAATCAATGATTTATACAGAGGTAAGCCTCGGAGACTAACAGTCTACCAGCAGAATCTCGTCATATGTAGATAACAATTAAACGCAACATACAATGGTGATGGAAAATGATGCCGATGTGACCCCAAATGTCAATATTCTCTCTGCAGGATACACCCTACAACCAAACATGATTCCTGTGATGATTTGTATCTCAGCCAGGAGTTCGTTTGAGCAGTGAACGTGAACAGCTTGAATGGCATGACCACACGACCCCTCGCACCGGCTTTAGTAGTATAAAATATCAAAGAGCGATGATGTAATAGCCCTATCAAATCATCTGATGGAGAATCACGATCGATGTGACCGTTAGATTAAATAAACGGGCCAAATAGGGGAATTGTTAGTAGAATGGCATTTCTTTTTCAGAACAAACGTTTGTAAGGCCAGAAGTCGACCAAGCGTTTCAATCTAAATCCTTTAATTACAATGACTATGATTTGTACAGAGGGTAAGCCCCGGGGAGTTGACAAGCAGAATCTCGCTATAAAGAAATAATAGCCCACAGACTTGTGTAAATTTGTGGGTGTTTTGGCTCCATTCTTGGCAACAAGGCTAAATTAACTCTAAAGTTTATGTAGATTGCGAATTTCGATGTTGTCGGTTTCTTCACCAACATCTAAGGTGTCCATTTTAGATTTCAAAATGGCCAGTATCTGAAACATACGTTAGCCAATGTCTCATCACCTAAATGAATGTTTTGAACATTAATCCAGAGGTTACACCAACAAAAAGAGGGTCACGGTTGTCGGCTGGTGGCACAGCAGACTCTTTAAACGCCGGTGTGGAGACTAAGAATGTTCGGTGGCTAAGAGTGTCCGGCTCCTATCTTCGAACCCAGCTAGGACACCTTTTTCCACATCGGGGACAACTGTCCGTCCTTGGTTGCAATAGAAAAGAATATGAAAAGGGACACTAATCACCAGGACATTCTTATCCATCACACCGGCAATCTTGAAACATGTTTTTGTCAATATATCCTTACCAAAACGCTCGACGAAATGTATTCCAGTAGCTAAATCCACATGTTCATCGACAGTGATAGTTCTAACATCAGTCATCCTGTATTCCAAGGAGGCTGATATTTTAAAGTTATTTCGGCCAATAGAGTCATACTTCTACACATTGTTATCTTGTTTCCATTGGCATAATGCATAAGCAAAGTCACTCCGAATAAAGTTAACAAACGCATATTGACCGTCTCAATATTTCGACAAAGTTAACAAACGCATATTGACAATCTCAATATTTCGACAAAGTTATATTTCGACAAAGTTATATTTGTCATCATCAGGAGAAATGTCATATTTCTTCTGATGATGACAAATATAACTTTGTCAAAATATTGAGACTGTCAATATGCGTTTGTTAACTTTATTCAGAGTGACTTTGCTTATGCATTATGCCAAGCTTATCAGTGGATCAACAAGATGTTTCCATTGGCCATATCCACATTTCTTGGGGTTAGCTTCAGATGGTTGTAAATCAGACAAATTTTAGTGACGGCTGTCATTTAGAGTTTGAGATGGTCGCCATCTGCAACCTATACTGGTCAATATATCAACCATCTCAATGACAGGGACTTCGTTTAATGGCTATTTGTGTTTGTGCCTCGACCAAGGCATCAGAGGTTATTTAGCTATCATTTATGAAGGAAGATTTTCCAGCAGATTTTTAATGGTTGAATTATCCAAAAAACTCGCTGCATTACGTATGAATAATCCAATTATGATTTGTATAACCAAATTCTGGAACACTTGAATATCCCCTACCAAAAAAAAACAGTATCCGAACGGAACCACAGCCTGTCGGCAAGTAACTAACAAGCTTTCACATATGCACCAGCTGGGCTCGAACCCGTGCCGGTGTGGAAGCAACCGTGGTCCGCCAGATATGAGGGTCCGGGGACCATGGTATCTGGATCTGGGTGCCCGAAGGGCACCCAGATCCAGATACGAATGTCCTCCCTCGGAAACAGTTGTCCCCCTATCAGCAGAAACCAGGGTCCTGATATCCTTGGTGTCCGGGTCACTGAAATCTAGACAGGAATGTCCCTTCTCATACATATATAGGGCCCGGACCATGGCATCTGGCGGACTATGGGCGCTTCCACAGCTATGGAAGTCCCCAGAGTCCGGCATTCCACAGAGTCCGGTTGACATATATATGAAACTAAAGGAATAGTAAAGACTAGAAATTCTGAACAGAGGTTCGGCCAGCAAATCGGTGGTGCAGTGGGTAAAGGCATAGACGGTAGACAGTACAGCAGAAGGTAAGATTGTGAGTTCGATCCTAGTCGGGGTCAGTTGAAAATGTTTGATTTTCTGCATTTCTCATGTACAGCCTTAGTGTGTCTTGTAAAGTTATACCGTCGCATCTTTGTTAAATATATATATATTTTTTTAGAAAAAAAAAATATTTTATGTATTTAAGTCAATATACATATTTACGGTGGCCCATATACGACATGCTATTAATTTTAGTTTTGTGTATATTTTTTTTCAGTTTGGATGGGGGGGGATTCTTTCACTCCTTTCTCTCCACCCAGGTACAAACGTTTTCACCGGGATGAAAAGATTTTCACCTGGGCGCAAACGTTATCACCCTGGTGGAAACCTGTTTTAACACAGGTGAAATCCTGTTTTCACCCAGGTGAAAATATTCTCACCCCGGTAAAAATGTTTCCACCCAGGTGAAAAACGTTTCACCCCGGTGACTGGAAAATTTCCATCCGGGTGAAAACTAAACCAAAAGAAGCAAACCTAGAACTAAAAAAATAATACAAAACTGGAAAAAAGCAGGTCATATATGGGCCGCCATACATCTTCAATATGTCGTAGAACACCGTATACAAGTACTAGGAATCCTTCTTTCCGCGCTGGGTTAATTTTCGCATGCATATGATTTTGTGAATGTTACGAAATCAGAAAGAAACACGAGCTATTGAGATAATTGTCATGTCGGAGATCTCTATTACTGTTACAATTAATGTTACTCTAAAATGACCACGCTTGTCCGCTGGTACCACTTACGGCTTCTCGCTTAGTCAGGGCGAAATTGGAATATTTTACGATATGCAAAGATAATGCTCAGGGTCTTTTCATATTCGGTCCGTATCTTCCGAATGGGGGATATCCTGAACAATCTCTCCGGACATTCCAAGCTGACCGTTCTTGAAGTAGGGTCGGGTCATTTGTTTGCATAGGAGCATACCATAAAATATAACTTTTAATTTGTTTTCACATTAACCGTAATGGGGCGCATCTGGTATCATTAAAAAATAATCAAATAAATAAAACATAACATAAATTCAAAATATAAATTGTCACGACATCTACATGCATCTGGTTACTGCATTCATATATGGCACATCTGCGAAATTAATGAATTATATTGAGTACAATGAACAAAAATAATTCTTAAAATTTAAGGAATATTCCCCGACTATTACACCGGCGGAATATTCCTTAAAATTCAATAAGGAATATTCCGTAGCATGTTAAGGAAATTCCTTAACACGGTAAGGAATATTCCTTAGTTATGTTGAGGAATATTCCGCTGGTGTAACAGTCGGGGAATATTCCTGAAATTTTTAAGGATTTTTTTTCTGTGTACCTGATCAGGTGTGTATAAAAGCTGAACACCTTGTCCAAAATCAGACCCATGTCATCCTTAGATCCTGCCTATAGTCTGCGATATTTGGCCAACAATATCGAAAAGTACGAAGCCGGAAAAAGCAAGAGAAACGTTCCACACGTCGAGCTGCTCAAGGGAATTATCTGGTAGCTGTATGCCAACAAAATTCCGTTGTTTTGATCATTGAAAGTGAATATATTTATTATGAGTTTTATCTTTGATTGTTTGAGCGAGATACTATTCTTTTTTGGTGTAATCCATTTACATAGAAATGTGAAAAGTGCGTCCTTGTGACCCGTAATTAATATATTTTGTAGACTTTATATATGGCTAATATGTATACATTACCGGTAGTTCAACCTAAGGCGCCTTTTTATTATTTTTTTTATTACATTTTCTGCATTCATTGGGGATGTTCTTGATTTTCGCCTATTTTCTACAAACAGATTTTAGTTTATCTCATGTTTTCTTTACATTTTTGTCTTTCTAGTAACGTCGTCATAATTGACTTTATCATTTTTTTTCCAACGAAAACCAAACAAAACTCTTGGAAACGTTTACACCGTTTAAACCGCAGAGTAAATCGATTTTTTGATCAAATTTTGCGAAAATTGTATTCATGTTATGTTTCCAAAAAAAAATACATGATAAATTAACCGTGATTTTACCCGTGATCCTCTGCTCGGGAGGTTATGTAAATAGACCCCAAATGACCCTAATATGATAAACTACAAATTCACGGGGTGTCAGCTCTCAATTTGTTGTCGTTCCGGAGATTGCACAGAAAGTTTGGTGAGGGGTGGGGGGGGGGTGGCGAATGTCCCTCCCCCAGGCCTGGTAGGGTTAAACAAGGAATTATTTGCATAAAATAGTCCAAGATATATAGAAAACATGCAAATTTGATCCCGTCTTAGGAAACCCACGGAATATGCCGTTACAAGAATACAAGTTGTGGCCTAGTTACCCCACTGACTGGCGGCTTCCACACCTTTATAGAACAATTATATATCGCGACTTGCATTCGTGGAAACAGAAGAACGTGTTATTTCTCGTGTTGACTTGTTGTAACGTATGCTGGCCAATATGTTGTATTCTTCATTGTAGTGAACAAGCTCCCACCGGACAAGCAAAGAGGCGCAAAAGCACGAGGAAAAACTCTTAGTTGTGATGCAGTCTTACCTGACTATTTCTTAGCATACATGTAAATTTCAAGATTTTCTGTTAAAATTATCTTGTTTTTTCATTTCATTTTCGTCCTCACTCACCTCCTGAGTAGGAGGGAGAGACAGAGAGAGGGGGGAGGGGCTTAGGGCGTTATTGACCTACTTACAACCGGTGACGTCAA
>JAVTVY010033618.1:0-13896 GCA_036873755.1 Hanleya hanleyi
AAGTCCGATATTTTTACCCGAGCAGTAACATCCCGGTATTTGACCAACCGTTTACCATCATTAACCGAGTGTCGCTAGAGACGATGCTGGAGAAACTGGACACCGTGGATCCCTTGGAATGGGCCCAACAACAACGCCCCAACACCAAGTGGACAGTGGAGAGTGTGACCAATGTTACGTTTTTCGTTACCAGGCTGACCGACCACTCCCATCGGCTGAATGCGTCACTCATGCACTGATGAATACCATAACATGCCGTACATACTCTATATGTCTACATGTTGATCGTTGACGGTACGGAGGTGACCGAAGATACACGGATGTTACCGAAGATGTCACGGCTCGGCCCTCGACTTGGGGATAGTTGAACTGAGTGTGCTAAAAATAGATCACCAACTAGCGTGCTATAAAAGGGAAGCGGCCTGGACGTTTCATCAGACACTCTGTCAACCACCAAGATGTTCACTTGCACAACTTGCCCGAAGCTGTTTACTCGTCTAAATAATTTACGACGCCACGAGGCCTCCACCCACAACGATGCTCGGTATACTTGTACAACCTGCGCACGGTCATTCAATCGGGAGGATCATTTACTGCGTCATGAGAGGGTACTTCACGCGGGTGCGACGGTACTATGTAATGATTGTGGTCGACTCTTCAAACGGCCCAGTCGGTTTAGACAGCACCAACGTTTGAAGCATGCCCCGTCTCTACGGTTTGGGCGACAACTTTCCACTAAAGAGGAGCCGCGGAAGGTCAGACCCAGTGAAGATGAACCCGGAGAGACGAACGCCACTGGTGATACGATGACGAAGAGCCTGCCTATACCCACGGTCCAGGAGGGCCTGGATATCCAGCCGGACCCCACCGTTACGGTTTCGAGTCATACGCCTGATAACGTCGAACATTTTCTGGACGAGCCCATAAATGTTCCTAGCGATCTCTTACAGGGCGCCCATCCAGTGAGTGACATCTATCGGCGCCATTGGACCATGATACGGCACTGTTTCTACCGTCATCGTCCTATTCAAGATATATACAATTTCGACTGACCGACCTCGCCCGTCTAGGCAGCTACGTGGAAGCCATCTTCAATGACCAAGCAACGTCCTTCAAATTAAATCTGGCGTTTGGTTATGTGCTGCAGCATAAGGAGACAGATCAAGTCCGATACTTTTACCCGAGCAGTAACATCCGGGTATTTGACCAACCGTTTACCATCATTAACCGGGCGTCGCTAGAGACGATGCTGAAGAACCTGGCCAACGTGGATCCCTTGGAATGGGCCCAACAACAACGCCCCAACACCAAGTGGAAAGTGGAGAGGGTAACCAATGTTACGTTCTTCGTGACCAAGCTGACCGACCAACCCATCGGATGAATGTATTCACCCAGGCACTGATAGATTCTCAGAATGCGCAAACAACTATCTGAGGATATGTTGCCTCAACGGTATCCTGGCTTGACCAACGGTGATTAGAATAAACGATCCAGAGCGAACATGGCCGAAGATGGAACTTTCTGAAATGAAGACTTCTGATTGGACAAGAATACATCTAACGGACAGGAACGAATATGACAGATGCAAATGGTGGCCTCTGATTGGACAAGTCTTCTTGAATTGTAACACCAAGTGGATAGTGGAGAGAATGACCAATGTTGCGTTCTTCGTGGTTAAACTGACCACCACCTCCATCGGATGAAAGTATTCACCCATGCACTGATAGATACTCAGAATGCGCAAACAACTATCTGAGGATATGTTGCCTCAACAGTATCCTGGCCTGCCCGACGATGATTAGAATAAACGGTTAAGATGGCACTTTCTGAAATGGAGACTTCTGATTGGACAAGAATACATCTAACGGACAGGAACGAATATGAAACATGCAAATGGTGGCCTCTGATTGGATAAGAATCTTCTTGAATTGTAAATATGCCCAACGTGGCTCCCCCAGCGTGGGTGTGATGTAACATTGGGGAAAATAAAATATATGAAAAAACTTCTTGTTGTTGTTGTTCTCTCATGTGTCATCCTTGTTGTTGTTGTTGTTCTCTCTCTGGTCTATATCATGGCGTTATGTTAGAGTGTTAAGGTGTAACGACGGGCGTTGACGGGCATCACCGCATTTCGAAGAATTAGTGACAATTCCATGGAATATCAGGGCTTCTGAGCTATTTCACCAGGGCGTTGAAGCATTAAGAATGGTGTTGGTGGGCGTTGCTACAAGATGACACCTCACACGGTCCATTTGGACCGCGGATGGTCCATCTCTACACCAAATAACATCCTTCACTGCTAAAAAAGGCCCACTTTCGCTACAACTTGTACTAATGACGTCACAGATGCTATAAATATCCCTGAAATCAGGGTCTATACTCCGAGAGCTACAACATGATACCCCACACGACGCATTCACAACGCGGATGGTCCATCTCTACACCAAATACCTTCCTGCACTGCCCCAAAAGGCTCACTTTCGCTAATACTCCTACTGATGACGTCATCGATGACGTCGCAGATGCTTCGGACATGCCTCAATTCGGAATGTACACCCCGAGAGCTACAAAATGACACCTCACACGACGCATTCGGACTAAGGATGGTGCATCTCTACACCAAACTCACCCTCACGCACCCACAAAATGTCCACTTTCGCTACTACTCGTACCGATGACGTCATCAATGACGTCACAGATGACACCGATGACGTCACAGATGACGCGAACATCCCGCAAATCGGAATGTACACCCCGAGAACTACAAGATGACACCTTCGAGGACGCATTCGAACCGTGAATAGCCCATCTCGATCCCAAATACCTTCATCTACTGCCCGAAAATGTCCACTTTCGCTACTACTCGTACCGATGACGTCACCTATGACGTCACAGATGACGCGAACATCCCTCAAATCGGAATGTACACCCCGAGAACTACAAGATGACACCTTCCAGGACGCATTCGAACCGTGAATAGCACATCTCGACCCCAAATACCTTCATGTACTGCCCGAAAATGGCCACTTTCGCTACTACTCGTACCGATGACTTCACCGATGACGTCACAGATGACGCGAACATCCCTTAAATCGGAGTGTACACCCCGAGAACTACAAGATGACACCTTTCAGGACGCATTCGAACCGTGATTAGCCCATCTCGACCCCAAATAACTTCCTTCGCTGCTCCAAAATGGCCACTTTACTTACTACAACCAACTGCGCATGCGCAGATTAACGCGACATGCATTCAAAAACACACCATTCTGACTCTACCCCACACAAGCTTCACTTTGACACCTCACACGACCCATTCGAAACGTGATTAGCTCATCTCTAACCCAAACACACCCCTATATAGCACCCAAAATGCCTGTTTTCTATACTACGGCCAGACTGCGCATGCGCAGACTATTGAACACGGACGAACCATTAGTGTAGTCAAGTGCTCCTCCACGAGAGCTTCAAAATCTGGACCTCCTCGACCCCATTGGACCATGGGTCATACCACTAGACTCCAACATCTATCTCCCACCCCGTATGGGCCCTATACACCATAGCCATGCAGTATAGGCCTATGGGCCTACCAGGCCTCAGTGACTTTTAAAAAATTTCACCGATTCGCTCCATAACACTTCCTATCATTGTTCTAAATGACGAGACGAGTAAAACGGAACCCACAACCTACCACCGTATAGAAGTGGGTTTCCCAGTAGGATAAACATTGAACCTATACCCCAGTATGGGTCTATATAGGGCTCATTGACTTTTTTTCAAAAATTTCACCGATTCGCACGGGGACACTTCCTATCATGTTCTAAATGACGAGACGAGTAAGAAGCAGAGCCCCACAACCCTACTGCAAATGTAGAGAAGTACGTTTCCCAGGGGGACAAACATTGATCCTATACTCCCAGTATGGGACTATATGGGGCTATATCGTACTTTTTCAAAAATTTCACCGATTCGTGCCGGGACACTTCCTATCATGTTCTAAATGACGAGACGTGAAAAACAAATCCAAACAACCCTACCGCAATGTATAGAAGTACGTTTCCCAGGGGGACAAACATTGATCCTATACCCCCAGTATGGGACTATATGGGGCTATATCGTACTTTTTCAAAAATTTCACCGATTCGCTACGGGACACTTCCTATCATGTTCTAAATGACGAGACGTGAAAAACAAATCCAAACAACCCTACCGCAAATGTAGAGAAGTACGTTTCCCAGGGGGACAAACATTGATCCTATACTCCCAGTATGGGACTATATGGGGCTATATCGTACTTTTTCAAAAATTTCACCGATTCGTGCCGGGACACTTCCTATCATGTTCTAAATGACGAGACGTGAAAAACAAATCCAAACAACCCTACCGCAATGTATAGAAGTACGTTTCCCAGGGGGACAAACATTGATCCTATACCCTCAGTATGGGACTATATGAAGATATATCATTACTTTTTCAAAATTTCACCGATTCATGAGGACACTTCCCATCTCTCTGTTCACAAATGACGAGACAGAGTAAAACGAGACCCCACAAGCCTACTGCAAATGTATAGAAGTACGTTTCCCAGGGGGATAAACATTGAACCTATACCCCAGTATGGGACTATATGGGGCTCGGTGACTTTTTTAAAAAAATTCACCGATTCGCACGGGGACACTTCCTATCATGTTCTAAATTACGAGACGAGTAAAACGAGACCCCACAACCCTACCGCAAATGTATAGAAGTACGTTTCCCAGGGGGACAAACATTGATCCTATACCCTCAGTATGGGACTATATGGGGTTCGGTGACTTTTTTCAAAAGTTTCACCGATTCGCACGGGGACACTTCCTATCATGTTCTAAATGACGAGACGAGTAAAAACGAGACCTCACAACCCTACCGCAAATGTATAGAAGTACGTTTCCCAGGATGGTCCTATACCTCCCATACCCCATATAGGCATTTTCCCGTAATTTAGGATAAAGTCCGTTTTCCGTATTTTTTCAGGAAAATTTTTACATACACCCACCCTGGAACTAGGGGAAGATAACTCTGTTGATAGACAAGCCCCGTTAAGCCCGGCGACCTATATACCCTCATACCCCATATAGGCATTTTCCCAGGTTTTTCGATAAAGTCCGTGTTCCGTATTTTTTTTCAGGAAAAATTTTACATGCAGCCACCCAGCCATCAAATACCCTTCACCTAGGCTTCACGTTGATACCTCACTCGACCCCATTCGACCATTAGGGGCTCCCCTAGATGCCAAAACGTCTATTTTCATACCCTTGGGCCACCGCGCATGCGCAGAATGACCCTAATTCAACCCCACACCCAGTCCATCAGATGCCCCTTCACGAATGCTTCACTTTGATACCTCACTCGACCCCATTGGACCATTAGGGGCTGCCCTAGCTCCAAAACGTCTATTTCCATACCCTTGGGTCACCGCGCATGCGCAGAATGCCGATATTTCAACCCCACGCCCAGTCCATCAGATGCCCCTTCACGAATGCTTCACTTTGATACCTCCTACGACTCCATTGGCCCATTAGGGACTCCCCTAGCTCCAAAACCGCTATTTCCATACCCTTGGGCCACCGCGCATGCGCAGAATGCCGATATTTCAACCCCACACCCAGCCCATCAGATGCCCCTTCACGAATGCTTCACATCGATACCTCACTCGACCCCATTGGTCCATTAGGGGCTTCCCTAGCTCCAAAACGTCTATTTCCATACCCTTGGGCCTCCGCGCATGCGCAGAATGCCGATAGTTCAACCCCGCGCCCAGCCCATCAGATGACCCTTCATGAATGCTTCACTTTGATACCTCACTCGACCCCATCGGTCAACTAGGGGCTCCCATAGCTCCAAAAAGGCTATTTTCATACCCTTCGGCCGCCGCGCATGCGCAGAAGGCCGATATGTCAACCCCACACCCAACCCATTAGATGCCCCTTCACCTAAGCTTCACTTTGATACCTCACTCGACCCCATCGGACCATTTTATCTAGGGACTACTTTTTCTCCGCGGAAGCTTTTTCCCGAGACCGAATCACCGCCAAAACCACGGCCAAACCGCATCACCGCGCATGAATACATTTTTTTTTTTTTTGCCGGAACTTTTTTTTTTTCTGCCGGAACTATGCACTCATTGACACCGGTGTCAATGAGTGCACTGGTGAGTGGGGGTGGGTTCAAAATGGCGGACTTTAAGTTGTCTGTAGAAAATAAAGGTGCCGCCATTTTGAACCCACACCCACTCACATATCACTCACGCATGCGCACCTCCCCAACCTCCCCCAATTGTGACGTCAAAACAGGTTCTGCGCATGCGCAGTGGGGAGCTGGGACCTGAATTTACTCTTTGTATACTACTGGCCCCGACTGAGAAGAGAGATGTCAGATTGTGTTAGTTCAAGGTCACCAGTCAGATTTACTATACTAGTACCTAGACCAAGAGTAGGGTGGCACATGCCCTGTCCCACATGCATGGTAAATGTTGCGGAAATCAAGTTTTGTGGTTCTTTATTTTATTTTCTCGCCTGGTCTTGTTTTATTTTAGACACACGCGAGCAGATATTTTGAAGGACAGATTAAATCGAGTCTGCACTTTCTGGAAATATATATATTTAGCAGGGTTTCAATCAAGCAACTTGCAAATATATTGCTTCAAAAAAATCCTCCCGCATGCATTAATCCATACAAGGCTGACAAATGAGACCATCGGTAAGTAGCAATGGGTTGAAGTCTATATACTTGAAGCAAAATATTGATGTTTTACAGAAAATTCAAAATCTCGAAGTACAAACTCATAACTGGAAATATTCGTAAAAAAACCCAAAACATCTAATTTCAGTCATTTTACATACATGTACATTGCCCTCTTAACATGATGGTTAACATTTGGTAGTTAATAAGCCCCACTCCTAGCGATCCTGGACCTTGGGAGTGTTGAGTAGTGTAATAGGAATACAGAATAAAAACATATTAAAAAAATTATTCAAATTTTTTTTTTAAAAAATGGCTGGTTGTTAGCCGAGGTTAGTGTCAGGAAACTTAGCCGCTATTCTACGTAGAGGCAATAACTAGATTTGGTGTGCAATTATTATATATTTCCGAAAAAATAAATTCCGGCAAAGTACTCGGATCGTCGCGAAATAAACCGAACGATAACGAAAGATTCACAAAGGTCATATGCAAATATCTTGAACTCCTGATCTCAGAAATAAATGGTCACCATTTCGTATAGTAGTAGTCGGGAACCAGGTCATTCAGACCCTGTGTTTTCTTAGGGCATACCCGAGGATTTTTTCCAAAGCGCCATTTTCGGTCCAGCAGTCGATGCAAGTTCCAAGCCACGCCTGACAGTTCGTAAACTCCCATGTTTATATATATGAATATGTACATGTCAATGCCAATGCCTAACATTGTGTTTTAAACCAGTACAGTCACATCGCGAAGTCCTCGCTCTATTGAAACCAAAGACTTATCGGGCTTATTCAATTTAATTCAAGTTAATAATATTCTCCTGGTTCACTGATCTGTGGTTTAGCTGGATCACAACTCTCGAACAATAACATATGTTCATCTAACATGTTTTGCTGTGTTCACGGTAGTAGTATATAAAAGCCAGATAGGGCCTGATTTCACTCGGATGTAACTATGACGTCACAACTTCCTATGGTGGCGCCATCTGTGCACTTTGGATGCAAGGGGGGCAACTCGATCTGCCAGAGTTTGGCCGCCATCTTGAATTTTTGAGGCGGTGTGGGCGGCCATCTTGAATGTTGTGGAAAAGGGGGGTGTATTCCTGAGTGGTGATGCGGTCCTGGCGGTGATGCGGTCTGCCTCCGCGGAGAAAAAGTAGTCCCTAGACTGGAAATACGCTGCATGGTCAAATGGGGTCGAGTGAGGCATCAGAGTGAAGCTTATGTGAAGGGGCATCTAATGGGCTGGGTGTGGGGGTGAAATAGCGTCATTCTGCGCATGCGCGGTGGCTCAAGTGTATGGAAATAGACGTTTTGAGAGCTAGGGGAGTCCCTAATGGGCCGATGGAGTTGAGTGAGGTATCAAAGTGAAGCATTCATGGAGGGGCATCTGATGGACTGGGTGGGTGCATGTAAAATTTTTCCTGAAAAAAAAAACGGAACACGGACTTTATCGAAAAATCCGGGGAAATGCCTATATGGGGTATGGGGGGTATATAGGTCGCCGGGCTTAACGGGGCTTGCCTATCAATAGAGTTATCTCCACCTAGTCCCAGGGTGGGTGTATGTAACATTTTTCCTGAAAAAATACGGAACACGGACTTTATTCTAAATTACGGGAAAATGCCTATATGGGGTATGGGGGGTATAGGACCATCCTGGGAAACCTACTTCTAGACATTTGCGGTATAGGTTCTGCATGGCTATGGGTGTATAGGGCCATACGGGGTGGACATGTTGGAGTCTAGGTGAGTCCCTAATGGTCCAATGGGGTCGAGTGAGGTCTTATTTTGAAGCTCTCGTGAAGGGGCATCTGATGGGCTGGGTGTGGGGTTGAAATATCGGCATTCTGCGCATGCGCGGTGGCCCAAGGTTATGAAAATGGACGTTTTGGAGCTAGGGGAGCCCCTAGTGGACCAATGGGGTCGAGTGAGGTATCAAAGTGAAGCATTCGTGAAGGGGCATCTGATGGGTTGGATGTGCGGTAGGAATATCATGCGCAGACGCAATGTGGAGCTCTCGTCCAATCAGAAGCGAGTATTTCAAATCCGTCACAGAGCTCTCAGCCAATCAGAAGCGAGTATTTTGACCCGGTGCATTATGGGACATATCCAAGATGGCGGCGCGTATGTTCAAGATGGCGGCACATCTGGTGTCGAAAACTGGCCAGTTCGTCGGGATGTGGTCACCATATTGATCTTTGACCTCAGAAATTTGCATATGACGTCATTTCCGGTTGGGTTGAATGAGGCGCGACCTTTGGACATGTCCAGATTTGTCTGTGTGTGTCATGTACTGGGGTTGCGCAAGTGTGTGTGTGTGACGTCACTTCCGGTTTGGGTGAATTTAATCAACGTCACAAAACATTGTTGCAGAAACTTATAAAACAGGGCTATTCCACCAAGCGCCTCCACTCAAAGTTTCTCAAATTTGGTGATACATATCGCATGCTGATAGCAAAATACGAACGTAGCGTGCAAGATCTATGGCGCTACGTTTCGTAACATGTGTCTAATTCCGCTTAACCCGGGGCTAGGGGCCGTATGAGCCGATGTACTTTAAGATCCTCATGGTACTCATATGAACAGTCACAATCAAAGCGTGACTGAGGTACATTATTTTTAGATGACGACTCTATAACGAATATTATGGATTAAGAATACTGATCAGCGATACGGATTTGATATTTTGGAACATCATGATGTCTTGCCGGTATCATTGAAAACTGTTGACCGCTTCTCTCTTGCAGGAAACAAGCCTATGTTTATGTATACTTTTGTCTTTTTGAATTTGGTGCTAATACTGTTATATGGAAATGGAATAGGTCTTTGGATTATGGACGCGGATATTCTCTAATGGACGACGGCTGGATTATGAATGACGGACTAGACGCTTGTAATTCACCCGGATGCAAAAATGACGTCACTTCCGGTTGGGGTGAATGCTCAAACACACGACCTCCAACTTTCCCAGCCCGCACCCTGGCCCGGTCCCCCAGCGCGAGCGCGCGCGCGCGGGTTCTCCGGCCGCAGCGCGCGCGCACGTCATCACCGGCAGTGCGCGCGCGCGGGTCAAAAGGTCACATCCAGGTCAAACGGTCCAATGTGCAATGTCCAATGAGACAATGTTGCGGCATCGCTATAGTCAGAGCTTGAGCACAAAAAGGGGATTCTAGATTAACCTGGGAAAGATGGGTAGTTCCATTTGGACCAATCAGCGGTCGAGAAAAAGAGCCAATGAGCGATCGAGAAAAGAACCAATGGACGGGTACTAGGTACACGTCTGTGCCTACATCCGGGTACTAGGATACTTTCGCCAACGTCCGCGCCTACATCCGGGTTCTTGTACACCCGGGTAATGTTTCTGGATATGGATGGATTACCTTTGGCTCCATTCTAGGCCACTGATTGGCTCATAGAACTTATAGTAATAAACTTAATCTATACGTGTTGGACGAGTCTTCACTCACCGTATACACGCACCTCAATGAAATGCCCGCTCCAAACCTAGACCAAAACACGTACTTGGTCTGTGGGCTGATTTCATTGGCTCTCTATTTTACTATAGTGCGCTTGCATTCTAACATTGATGGGTTACATTTTGGCCCCATCCTACACCACTGATTTCAGTTTGACTGAATCTCCACATTGGGCATTAAGAATAAAACACACAAGACAGGGTTTTTTGGTGAGATCTCATTTTGTTTTTTATTCAGTAACAACAACAACGTGAGAACAACCACGTGAAAACTGAAGCCCAGAACAAGGGGCTGGTACATTGAAAGAACTGAAGCCCAGAACAGGGGGCTTGTAAACTGAAGCCCAGAACAGGGGGTTTGTAAACTTAAGCCCAGAACAAGGGGCTTGTAATTAACTTAAGCCCAGAACGGGGTTTGTACATTGAAATGATGGGCAGCCCAGTCATATACGAGTACATCGCGGTCCTCGGCCTTGGGGTACTCGTCAAACATCTGTACGATGGTAGATAAGGGTCTTCCCCGGCATCGATGGTACAGGTAAAACAAGCAATATTGTCCGCACACGCTACTGGTCAGGCTTTGCAACGTTTGACTGTTCCAACACCACGTCTCTGTGCCTTGATCCATGAAGTCTGTTAAATCGGGATGGAGGGGTGGCAGGCCGTACGGGTCAAAGTATTCGCCCTGCTGTTCTGTCAAGTACACGGCCACCCAATGTTCACCGGCCGATCCATCGGGTCCGTGTTGAGAACGTAAGCAGCAGGATACATACGGTCTAATGGAAACACATCTCGGGCGAACACCCCTTGAAAGACCCTACGTGTCTCTGGGTCATTCTCCAGCACGGTGGTTATCTGGTCTGTATCCATGTTAGGTGGAGAAGTCACACAGGACGTTGCGCGCTTTGTCCACTTGAATGATGTTGTCAAACTCGGCGTAGCAGATCACACTGACGGTGCTCCGGAGGGCTCGTTGAAAGTGGATTTCCAACCGTAAATTGCCTTGCTTGGCGAGGGCCAGCTGATGGTCGTTCTCTAAGGTGGGGTCAGATCGAAACAGAACAACGTGTATCCGTTCGCGTAGTCCTCCCGACTGATCATATTCCCTTCGTCCTGGTTGATTTGACCGGTGGCTGTAAAACAGGCTCTGATAGGCTCGAATGAAATTCCTCCGCCCAAAGTTCGGTGTTAAGGCCGTGGCTGGCACCTGTTGTCCATCCACATGCAGGGCCACAAAATTAATGCCGAAATGTTTAAAGTCAAACGGATTCTCTGGGTAGGCTCCACTGAAACTGGTATTTTCCACACAGGCCAGGATCAATCGCTTGGGTAGTTCCCCCAGGAACAGGTTTTCTTTGTTGGCGGTCGTATTTCCAGCAGACACAGAGAACACTTTGGTTTGCACACGTTGGATAGGGTACTGGGCTGGTTTTGTTTCCAAGGCTTTCATGTGTCCCAATTGAACGGCTGGATTCGGTTTCACTTTTCGGACATACAGGATTGCGTCTTCGATGACAATCTTATAGTCAGCTACATGCGCCTCTACGTTAATGGCCATCAAGGCGAAGGTCGGAGGCGCTCGTATCAGTCGGATTTTGATGGGGACCTTGTTCAAGAGGTACCGGTCTAGCATGAACATGTCTGCGTGTAGTCGACCCATGACATCCACCGAGACGGTCAAAGCCTTCCGTTTGCTATATCCCGTATTGTCGTTCTCGGCGCCCATGTGCTCGGCTTTGTCCTGGTAGAATAAAGCGGCTGTCAGTTGAGATTTTTTAGCCTCTCGTCCAGGCGACAACAGCGTCTCGATGTAGGCTCGATAGGGGTACGTGTTGGTCGAGTCACTGATGAGTTTGTCGCTGAGAAATATATCCACCTGTTGAAACATGAGTGCAGCCAGAGATTCGTGGGGCCCACCGTTGCTTGGTCGGCGATTCTGGTGCCATCTCCATTGGTGATCTTGTCTTTCACATACAAGTATGTATGGGCTAAATCCACATAGGTCGTATCCGCATTACTGACGGTGAACTCGATGAGCCCTGTTGCGTTGATGCTGGAGATCGGGAGATGCTCCACCCATAATCCTTGTTCGGCACTGGTCTGGGTGGGCGGTACGGTCCACAGATCAAATTCACTGTTGGTGGAGGGGCAGGACTCGGCGTGGATCAAGGACATGTTTTAAGAAAAGATATCCCGGGTCTTCGATGTGCGTCTTCGCTGGGTCGGTCGTCGACTGGTGCGTGGTCTCGGTGGTGCAGGTCTTTTATTCCCTACGGTACGTTGTGCTTTGGCCACCAAGACGCCTCCCGCTTCTTTGGCCCGCCGTTTCAAGGCTTCCTTGGGTGCCGTACCCCCCAAGACATCACCGGCCACTTGCAGTCCACTGCGTACCGCTTGTTTGCCGATTGCTTTCACCCCACGCGTCACCAAGGGCAGGAACGTTTTGACGATGCTGCCGAGTATGTTCCCCAGTCCATGTCCTCGTTGCATGCGTGCACCACTGAAAACCGGAAAGCCACCGCCGGCCTGTTGGGCATAATAGTCCATATAGCTGCGTGCATCGCACTCGTAAGGCACCTTCATTATACAAAGTGGGGAGCACGTGCTTGTCGAAAATGAAGTGTCAGCACCACTTTCACGCGTTGGAATGCCACCGGTCGTCCCGTGTCATCTCTTATATCCACCGTGATCGTGTTGATGTGGGTTTGTCGTACAGGCAGGTAGAGCATGTGGGTGAAACTGTGGGTGACTTGATCGCCATACTTATTTTTAATGGGCACCACCCGTACCAGAGGTGTGTTGATATCGCCCACGATGTGGTTGTCCACCACGTCCGAGTAGACGTAGAGTCCGTACATACCCGACTTCATATCCATCGGGATCTCGCCTTGGTGGGCAGTGGGACCAGCGAACGTCCGTAGATCGAAACCCAGCATTTGCTGTAGGATAGGACTCAGTACCACACTCGCGTTGGCGGTGACGGTAAGCTGTGCCTTGTCGTTGTGTGCGTTGTAATCGAAGTCCACGTGATTCTTGAAGGGATAGGCTTGGATGGGTTTTGAACTATTCGTGACCTGCCGTAGAGCCTTATAATGCAACAGTTCATTAATAGTATCTGTGTTCAAGAAAACTGATCGTAGATATATTAATGTCGGAAGCCATAAAGCATTCTTTAGCTCGACTACATACAAGAGATATCATTCATGGGATGTTTCTTTGTTTATAGAGTTGCTTGAATTAGAGCATTTCCACAAAGTGGATGCTCTTATGTTTTCATGAGAAACGGCTCCGCCGGATCCGCCGCCGCCGCCGCCGCGACTTTAAACGTGAATATCTCTGAAACCGTTAAATATTTTCGGGTCAGACTTGGTGTACTATCTCCTTAGGCCTGGGAAATTTGTCTGGTTGTGTTTCGATACCCGCTGCTCACCACTAGGTGGCGTTGTAGTCAGAGCATAGGTAAACCTTTCTCTGACGATTTCGTCTGAACGGCATGTCTGATTTCTTTGAAATTTTATTACAATGGTCTTGAAGGATAGTCAATGTGCTGAAAAGGTTTGGTGTAGCTGGCATAATTATAAAGGCAAGTTTTTTGCGTCTCAAAAAAAAAAGTTTTTTGTGAAATGAAAATTCACCAATTCGCTTGGAGAAATATTTTAAAACTGTTCTATTCTAGGTTGCCAAGCATAAATATAGAATTG
>JAVTVY010033619.1:0-15367 GCA_036873755.1 Hanleya hanleyi
CAGAAACTTATAAAACAGGGCTATTCCACCAAACGCCTCCACTCAAAGTTTCTCAAATTTGGCGATACATATCGCATGCTGATAAAAAAGTACGAACGTAGCGTGCAAGATCTATGGCGCTACGTTTCGTAACTTGTGTCTAATTCCGCTTAACCCGGGGCTAGGGGGCGTATGAAGCCATGTATTTCAAGATCCTCATGGTACTCATATGAACAGTCACAATCAAAGCGTGACTGAGATACATCATTCTTTAGATGACGACTTTACAACGAATATTATGGATTAAGAATACTGATCAGCGATACGGATTTAATATTTTTGGAACATCATGATGTCTTGCCAGCATCATTGAAAACTGTTGACCGCTTCTCTCTTGCAGGAAACAAGCCTATGTTTATGTATACTATGATTGTCTTTTGAATTTGGTGCTAATACTGTTATATGGAATATGGAATAGGTCTTTGGATTATGGACGCGGATATTCTCTAATGGACGACGGCTGAATTATGGATGACGGACTAGACGCTTGTAATTAGGTAATAAAGTTTTCCAATGTTAAGTTACAACTTCCAGGTTAACATTTATTGTGTCAAAAAGTCAAAATGACCTAGATTCAAAAGTTTTTATCGGATATTACCCATCAATATCTCGCTCGAAAGCCCGACTCGGGCGCGGACCGATAGGATTATATGCGGGGCGCTAGGATCAATTTCTGTTCAAACTGAGATACTTGACAAAAATGTCGCAATTTTGGGGTTCACGAAAATTAAGACCTCGATCCCAAGCCTTTTACGCTTGAAAGGTCATGGGGCATGTACTACAAATATGAAAACACCTCTGGCTTGTGACCTGAACTTGACCTTTACCGTGACCTCGAAAAAAATCAGGAATTTGACGAAGTCACAAAATCAGTACCATGAACGTTATGACTTCTCTCTTGGGTTGTGGTACAGTTCTCCGCAGCCTCTACTAGGACATGATCTAGAACTTGAGGTTGACCTAGAACTGACCTAGATAATGGACTTGAAATTTAAAAAATCCTTAAAAATAACTTAAAAGGTTTTGTAAGACAACTTTTATACGTCTGTATTACATATTTTTTGTATTTCGATTCTGACCTTGACATTTGACTTCACGGTCAAAAAAAGGAAAAACGTGAAAAAAAGCAAAGTTTTTATTTATTTTTTCTTTGACCTTGGGGTCAAATCCAAGGTCACGAAACGAAAGTCCAGGTCAAGGTCAGTAACCTGTTCTAATGTCAATGTCAATGTTAAATCTGACCTCAAATTCGTGATCATTGGCCTAGATAATACTTTAGCTCGAAGTTTGAATAAAAAATTCGACACTTGGGTTTTGACCGAAAATTTGCGCTTAGGGTCAAATAAGGATTGACCTTTATCGATTAACTTGAAAATTTGCATGTAAGTATTTTCGGGGTAGCTGATTACTATTCCGTGGTCAAATTTCAGATAAAACGCGTTGAATTGGGGTCTGTCTATTGAAGCCTGGGTTAAATTTATTTTTAATGAATTTCATTATTTAATTATTAAGGTCAAAATTATTTTCAAATCTGACCTCGGATTCGTGATCAGTGACCTCGAAAGTACTTATGTGCAAATTTTTAAGTCAATCGATGAAGGTCAAATTTTGACGCAAAATGCGCATTTAGGGTCAAATGAGTGTGGACCTTCATCGATTGACTTGAAAATTTGCATATAAGTATCTTTGGGGTTGCTGATTACGAATACGGTGTCAAATGTTAGATAAAACGCGCTAAATTGGGGTCTGTCCATTGAAGCCTGGGTTAAATTGATTTTTAATGAATTTCATTATTTAATCATTACGGTCAAATTTATTTTCAAATCTGACCTCGGATTCGTGATCTACGTCCTGGATAATACTTTAGGACGAAGTTTAGTGTAATTCGGAACAGTGGAATTGAGGGCTGCCCATTGAACCCTGTGTTAATTCATGATCGCCACGTGGTCGCGATTTTTAGTTTGTGCATCGTAAATACGGAGAAATCTGAGTACAAGGTACAGTTTTCTTTAACTAAATTTGATCATGGCGACGGTTGTCCTACTTAATTCGTCACCAAAAAAAACGATGTTTAAGTTACACTACCCATCGTTAAATACCTTTTCCGTTATTAAGTTACACTTTCCAAGTTATAAGTTACACTTTCCAAGTTATAAGTTACCACTTCCAGGGGGTTAGCGGGAACCGTAACTTAACCCTGGAAGTGGTAACTTATAACTTGGAACGTGTAACTTATAACTTGTAACTTGTAACTTAACAGTGGAGTGGGATCTAGCCTATTCCTTTTCACACCCAGGAATCACACAGGTGGGGTCCTATTCCTTTTCACACCCGGGAACACCACGGGTGCCTCAGTTAGTCGTCTCATACAACAAGCTGTCTGAGGAGCTTAGGCCTATTCTTACCATGACCTGCGGTGTGCACAACGACAGCCCAGGTCAATCCCCGAAAGCCCCACGGGGCGCTTGCCACAGCAGGAACATACCGACAACGTCATTGTTGAGAACTCCTACATCGCAACAGTAATAAATATTATTCATCATGGACACATATATATAAAAACGAATTCACCGCACAAAATGAGCTTTCCGTGCCCACTTTGATACGACTAAATGCTAAGATGATCAAATTAGTCCAGATATTGTTGTGTGCAAATCTTTGATCACAGAAAACTTCGCAATATTTTCTGGATATATATTGAGATATAGACCATTCCGAAACATTCCTTCCAAAAATAAATATTCACATATATATTGCAATCATGGTGCAAAGTCGAAAAAAATGCATAAAATTATTGAAATATTTTAATGACTTTCTCGCGACTCGATCCTTTCGGCAATCTCCTACTCGTACAAATAACATTGCTCCAAGTATCGTATTTGAAATTGAGCATCAAATGACCAAAACAATATTCCATAAAGTTTCATTTTTTATGTGAAGATGAACGATAACCAAAACGTGGTTTGCTGGACAAGCATAACAAGTAGGGATTAAAAGAGGATTATTATGGGTGAATATTTTTGTGGTAAAAGTTTATCTTCAGATGTTTTCAGATAGGCAAACCGTGCTTTTTTCAGCTCAAAACTATGAATTTCATACAAACCTATCACTTTGGAGAGTTCTTTTTAAACAACCATGGAACTCATGCTCCCAATATTTCAAAAAGAGTTTTAAAAAATGTCATAGTTTATTCTATTCGAGACGCGCATTTCATATATAAACTTTCATTACCCCTCAGCCTACAAGGCTGCAGGGTTCGGTCATCGGCATGTACGTCCGGTCGTCAGTCGTCAACAATTCTTGTGACCGGTCTAGAAGCCAACCGTTTCATCTAGAGACTTCAAATTTGGTGCACAGGATTGTTGGATGGTCAGCCAGAAGCCTATAGAATTTGGGCACACTGTGATGATTTTTGTGGTTTCCATGGCAACATCATGCAAAATGTCCATTTGACGCTGTGAATGTGATAGAAGGTAAACATTGAAGCTAGGGACTTCAAATGTGGCATGCAGGATTGTTGGGTGGTCAACCACAAGCCTTCTGAATTTGAGTACATTACAATGATTTTTGTGATTTCCATGGCAACGTCACGCAAAATGTCCACATGGCGATGTGAACGCGATAAAATCCAAACAGTTTCAGCTAGGGACTTCAAATTACAATGTAGGCATGCGGGATTGTTGTGTGGTTAACCACAAGCCTATTGAATTTGGGTACATGGCGATGATTTTTGTGGTTTCCATCCGTTGTAGCTGGAGATTTCAAATTTGCTACGTAGCATTGTTGGGCGGTCAACCACAAGCCTATCAGAGTTGGGCACATTGTGATGATTTTTGTGGTTTCCATGGCAACGTAACGCAAAATGTCCATATGGCGATGTGAACGCGATGGAAGCAGTCTCAGCTAGGGACTTCAAATTTGGCGTGCAGGATTGTTGGGTGGTCAGCCACAAGCCTATTGAATTTGGGTACATGGCGATGACTTTTTCTCCTCAGCCCATTAGGCTGCGGGGTCCTGCCGTCGGCATGTACGTCCGGTCATCCGGTCATCAGTCGTCAACAAATCTTGTAACCGCTCTAGAAGCCAAACTATTGCTTCTAGAGACTTCGAATTTGGTATATGATGAATTTTGCGGTTTCCATGGCAACGGATTTCCATAATACGATGTGCAAGCGATAAAAGCCTAACCATTGGCGATAGAGATTTCATATTTGCTATGTACTATTATTGGGCAGTCAACCACAAGCCTATCAAATTTGGGTGCATTGTGATGATTTTTGTGGTTTCCATGGCAGCGTCACACAAAATGTCTGACGATGTGAACGTGATATAAGCCAAACCGTTTTTAAGGACTTCAAATTTGGTGTACAGGATTGTTGGGTGCTCAATCACAAGCCCATTGGATGTTTTGTGTCCTTATCAGCATTTAATATGCCCAGGATATTACTACGTCAATTAGGCTATGCTTTAATATATGTTTGAGGGCATAACCTAAACCCTGTTTCACTGATGTTTACATGTACTATGACAACACTGTGAATGTTATCTGCCCCAGCCATAATTATCATATTGTGCAGCTACATGTATTATGCAACTAAGTATTTCTGTCAATAGGCATATTTTCTCTCCAACTGATATCCAAAGTGTATGAGTTTCCATCTGAAGCATACTAGCATAAAGGCTATTTGCTTGTATGTGTGGCCTACATGTACACCACTGTCTGCTAACCCGGGAAACATGTTTAAAGTTAAAATACATGCACATGTACTGCTCGGGGCTCAGATGTTGATGCTCTCTGGGATATACATGTAGCTCTGTCCAGCCAGACAATTTGTACTTCTCTTCACCCGCAAGAGATACCCCCAATGGACACATGTTTAAAGTTAAAATACATGCACATGTACTGCTCGGGGCTCAGATGTTGATGTTCTCTGGGGTCTACGTGTAGCTCTGTCCAGCCAAACAGTTTGAATTTTCTCTTTACCCACAAGAGATTAGGCCCCAAAATGAAGTAATTGGTGTGTAGTTATATAATTCTACATTTTACACTTGAGAGTCTCCAAAGAGACCAACAATGAATATCAATCTCGAAAATGTCACATGCTCAGACATGCTGCTTAGTCTATGTCAAACTCACAACAGTGATAGACGACATATCTTGGTGTAATCACTGCCCGCAGTCATTGCCGTTGTCGACCTTTGCGACCCGGCAGAGACACTTTTCCCATATCCCAATGGTAAATGTGCAATCATATCGCTCCTTTGATCATAGAATCGATAATCAGCAGCAGATATTCTTTTTCTCCACTTCAGATGTAATGCTGCATAATATCTTTGATCACCCATGTCTCTCAAAGTCACTCTCATAGAGCGCGCGTGAAAGTTTATATGATCCTGGATCACCCCACTGTCAGTTTCCGGTGTTAATTAACACTAAAAATTGGTGTTGACTTCAACACCAAACACAGTGAGTTAGGGCTCACACCATATTGTTTCAACATACCATTTATTGGTATATACAAATATTTGCGCTAGTTAACACCGTTATTCGGTGTTGAAGTCAGCATCCGCACTCGTCGGTCAACACTAAAAATGGTGTTGAAACCGGCTCAACACCATTTTTTAGTGTTGACCGACGAGTGCGGATGCTGACTCAACACCAAATAACGAGTTAACTAACACTGTAAATAACGTGTTAACTAACACCAATAAATGGTGTTAGCAATATGGTGTAGGCCCTAACTCAACACTGTTTTATTGGTGTTAGTTAACACCGTTAATTGGTGTTGAGCCAGCATCAGCACTTGTCAGTCAACACTGAAAAATGGTGTTGAGCCAGCTTCAACACCATTTATTGGTGTTAGATAACACTGTTAATTGGTGTTGAGCCAGCATCAGCACTTGTCAGTCAACACTAAAAAGGGTGTTGAGCCCGCTTCAACACCATTTATCGGTGTTAGTTAACGCTGTTATTTGGTGTTGTCCGCATCAAAACTGATCGATCAGCAGACCTTCCGCCATGATTGTTGTGATGCCTCGTTTTCGATCTCACACTTGACGGAATCGATCAGCCATTCGGGAAAAAACGGAAATCAACGAAGTATAGCAACAATTCGGAAGATGCACAAGTGCAGTCACGTGGTACATTTTGGGCGAGTTCCAGCCGACGGCATATGGGAATATGATAATATGATAAGTCCTGTAAGTTTGGAATTAATTTACCTGTTGTTATAGTTATGTGAATTTTGTACTCTGTCAGTCATTGACGCTTGTACAATAAAGAATCATCTTATCTTATGGGACGTAACCTGCGGGAGATCTGACGGTCTCGAAAATAGCATTGTAGTCAATGGGAAATATTTTTGAAACGAAGTTTTGCAGTTTGATTCTGGTAGATAATATTTCAGAAGGACATTAGCTTTCGACAACTTGTATAATTTTCACTCATATGGAACAGACGCTGTCAACGAAAAACTAGCATGCTCCATGCAAAACTTACGACGTCAAACGACCGGAACTCACCCTGCAGGACATGTGATCGACACATGAGAAAGAGGCGAATAGCCTGACTGATCACCGCAGATAAACACAAAATAAAATAGAGAATTTCATACGAAGCTTTATTAGATTTGAATGATCGAACATTAGAGGATATATTCAGTGCTGCATGGAAAAACAGCCTATTCGAAAAAATAAGACGTAAAAAAATCCATCTATATATCGGCTTTCCCGGCGACGTAATGTCAGCCTGACTAGTGTACGTGCTGTTGTTGTCTGACAAGTCGAAATCCGACGAAGGATTTATTCGGCAACTTGAACTACTGAACTGACAAATAGTTTTGATAAAAATACTCCTGTATTAAAGTTGAGAATTCCGCATTCGCTTCAAATTTAGGAAAAATCGTATAAAGCTTTGAAGCACATGTTCACTGTCAGCTATCCGCACATTTCCCTTTTCTACTTCGCCAGGCAGCTAGTTTTGCCGCATATATGCATATTTTAGGGATATTCAAAACTATATTTTATTCATCAGCACAGTGGCTAGTAAGTTTTCATCACTTTTCTCCCTGACAGCTACACAAATTTCGTCTTTCAAAACGCAATTTTGTCATGCGGTACTGAACCGCATGCACAGCATGCTAAGTCGACAGCCAGTCTATTCGTGAGACGTCTTCTCATCGAAGCAAGGCCAACGCCGTAGCTCTGCATGGTCAAAGTTTGCGGAGTTGAACTTCCTATTTCCGGGAACTACGGGGAGACTCTATCCTTGTTTATAATCCCCATAATTAATGCAGAGATCACAATTAAACATGTTATAAGCCTCACTGATTCCAGCCAGGAAAATAAGAATGTCTTTTGTTCTAGGCCAAGCGTTCATCAGAGTACCGAATATATAACTGTTCAGAGGTCAACATTTCTCTCCTGCCTCGCACCACGTGGCGCTATTGGCATGCTTATACAAATTACAATCAGTATATTTGGTAAACATCATTTGTTTAACTTTACCGGTTTCTAAGCCATTCTGTCAGCCATTCAACATTATTCACAGGCATATAACTTTGCATCCATTCATTTATTTCTCGTAAATTGAAATCCTTCCAATTGTATTTTTTTGTCACTAACAACATTACGCCAAAAAATCGGGGGAATAATATTTTGGTTAACTATGGTATATTGTACCATGGTTCATCTGTACCATGGTATTACCATAGTTGAACAGAGTAACCATGGTACATCTGTACCATGGTAGTACCATGCAAACCATGGTACATTCTGTTGTAAACCATGGTATTTTTTTTATAAGGGCTGGCAATTCAAATTGCATTTTTCTTAAATTGAAATTTGAAATTTTGAAATTGAAGTAAATTCAAATATCAATTTGTAGTTGGTAACATTCTTATTGGCGTAAACCAAAACGGCGAGCCTGCCGGGTTTCACATAACCCTTGTTTTTCTTCAATGTTGGGATTTTAACACCATTCTCTTAGCACCGTTTTGGCGTTAAACTGGTGTCGAAACAGCTCCTTTTCTCAACACTGTTTTTTGGTGTTGAACTGGTATAACACCATTTTTCAGTGTTAGATTTTCAACACCATTCTTTTAACATCGTTTTTTGGTGTTGAACTGGTCTCGACTCCATTTTTCAGTGTTGGATTGGGTCAACACCATTTTCTCAACACCGTTTTTTGGTGTTGAACTGGCCTCAACACCACATTTTGGTGTTGAATTATGTCAACACCGTTTCTCAACACCACTTATTGGTGTTGAACTGGCCTCAACACTAAAAAATGGTGTTGGGCCAACACCGTTTTTCTGGCTGTGCAGAAAATTTCCGAGTACGCGCCATACTTCCAACAGTTTATAGGATCACAGATGTTGTCTTATAGGATCACAGATTAATTTAACAGATATTACGGGTCGTACTAAAAACTGCGCGGAACTGCGCGGAGCTTAATTTCAACTGCGCGTGGATTATTTGATGGATTTTTCTTTATTTGCCGACGAGCAGAATATTGATATTAATAAAACAGACAACAAAATCCGCAAAATGTAGACTATATGTCGCTTGAAACGAGAGAGAACGAAATTCAAATGCGCGGAAATTATGTTTCACTGCCCGGAGATTCGCTTCGCTGGAATGGAATCGTTAATATTATAGCACATTATCCTACCTTATTCGTACTCCACTCAGATTCGCTTCGCTCGAACTAAGTCTGATGTGTATGAATTGTATCTGTCCGAACGTAAATTGAGTATAAATTTTAACTGCGCGGAAATCGAGCCCGTAAGCAAATTTGGCGTAAACTTCAACTGCGCGGAAATCCATGGCGGCTTCACCCCACACAGATTCTTCTGGATTGAACTAATTCTGATATGTATGAATTTCAAAAGGCTTGCGTGTGTGAATTTCATCTGTCCGAACGTGAACTTGGTAATTTCAACTGCGCGGAAATCGAGCCCGTAAGCAAATTTGGCATAAAGTTTAACTGCGCGGAAATCCGTGGCAGCTTCACCCCACGCAGATTCTCCTGGATTGAACTAAGTCTGATGTGTATGAATTTCAAACGGCTTGCGTGTATGAATTTCATCTGTCCGAACGTGAACTTGGTATAAATTTCAACTGCGCGGAAATCGAGCCCGTATAAAGTTTAACTGCGCGGAAATCCATGTCAGCTTCACCCCACGCAGATTCTTCTGGATTGAACTAATTCTGATATGTATGAATTTGAACTGCGCGGAATTCGAATTTCAATCGTTAATATCCTACCTTATTCGTTATCATTTCACCTGGAATCATCATGCTCGAATATGCACTACATAGTGTAATACAAACTTCCACTTACCTTTTATTTGAACTATCCACTCCGTTGAGAGGGGGGCGAATGACAAAGAGCGAGAGTAAAACTTATTTTCCGCGCAGTTGGAAAAGGCTCCGATCAGTTAGATCTGTTGTCTTGAAACAACTAATCAAAGCACTTTGAGTTGTTTTGTATGAAACCTGATTAACACTAGCCAGTTCTTTTTCTATTATTATTTCTTTATACGGGGTTCAACGACAGATCCGGTCTGTTGAAAGTTGATGACACCCCCCTGTATCATGATGACCCCATGCAGGTCATGATAACGAATGATGGGTGGTCAATTACTCGACTCTTGCGAATCTCTGGACAGAAAAACTTATTTTCCTCAGTTACTTATTTTCCGCGCAGTTGAGATTCCGCGAAGAAAGATTTGTTATGGATATTCGCATTTCCACAGTTGGTACATATTCGAACGAGTCTAACATCAAGTTTGACTGCCGGAGATTCAGTTCGCTTGAAATAATGTTATGTATGAATTTGAACTGGATATAAATTTAAACTGCGCGGAAATCAAGTTTTACTTCCCGGAGATTTTCAACTGTCCGTAAGTGAAAATTGTGTACTAATATCTATTTTAACTGCACCGAAACCAAGATTCACTTCTCGGAGCTTTTGAGAGATTTTGGATAGACAAAAGAAGGCTTACAGGAAAATATATTGAGAATTATTTTTTTCGTCCATGAAATAAATTTATATTATCCGGGAAATCCAAATATAAACGTGAGATTAATCTTGCTTGGGCTAAGGGTTTTGTGTTTACATTTCAACTGTCCGTAATTTCTGCAATCTTAGCTGTGCGAAACTGAAGTCTCCGTATAAGCTGGGTATAAATTTCAAAATAAACAATTATATTCCAATAAAAAGAAAACAAGTTTTAAATAATAATGAATAATTTATTGGCATAATATCTCTAGACGTGACGGCTACATAAAGTGACAAACGGGCCTCATAACTACATAAATATTTAAAACATATTGGTATGAGCTACGAATAAATAATATTCTATCTTATAGCAAGGTATGAACAAATACGAAAACATATTGGTATGAGCTACGATTAAATAATATTCTATCTAATAGCAAGGTATGAACAAATACGAAAACATATTGGTATGAGCTACGATTAAATAATATTCTATCTAATAGCAAGGTATGAACAAATACGACAACATATTGGTATGAGCTACGATTAAATAATATTCTATCTAATAGCAAGGTATGAACAAATACGAAAACTTATTGGTATGAGCTACGATTAAATAATATTCTATCTAATAGCAAGGTATGAACAAATACGAAAACATATTGATATGAGCTACGATTAAATAATATTCTATCTAATAGCAAGGTATGAACAAAATAATACTATTTGTACACGTAAACGTTGCTTTTCACTTCTTCGTGGTCCTGCATGTCTTAACCCGTTTACGTTGTCCAGGCTTTCTGGCTGTGCTTGGTGTTCTTGGTATGTGGATTTCCGCGCAGTTAAACTTTATACGGGCTCGATTTCCGCGCAGTGGAAATTTATACCAAGTTCACGTTCGGACAGATGAAATTGATACACGCAAGCCTTTTGAAATTCATACACATCAGAATTAGTTCAATCCAGAAGAATCTGTGTGGGGTGAAGCTGCCATGGATTTCCGCGCAGTTGAACTTTACGCCAAATTTGCTTACGGGCTCGATTTCCGCGCAGTTGAAATTTATACCAAGTTCACGTTCGGACAGATGAAATTCACACACGCAAGCCTTTTGAAATTCATACATATCAGAATTAGTTCAATCCAGAAGAATCTGTGTGGGGTGAAGCTGCCATGAATTTCCGCGCAGTTGAAGTTTACGCCAAATTTGCTTACGGGCTCGATTTCCGCGCAGTTAAAATTTATACTCAATTTACGTACACATCAGACTTAGTTCGAGCGAAGCGAATCTGAGTGGAGTACGAATAAGGTAGGATAATGTGCTCTAATATTAACAATTCCATACCAGCGAAGCGAATCTCCGGGCAGTGAAACATAATTTCCGCGCATTTGAATTTCGTTCTCTCTCGTTTCAAGCGACATATAGTCTACATTTTGCGGATTTTGTTGTCTGTTTCATTAATATCAATATTCTGCTCGTCAGCAAATAAAGAAAAATCCATCAAATAATCCACGCGCAGTTGAAATTAAGCTCCGCGCAGTTCTGCGCAGTTCCGCGCAGTTTTTAGTACGACCGGATATTACACCCAAATAGATTGCTATGCGAACCAAACCATGAACACACATAACGAAATTTGAGAGGTATACGTATTCAATATGCCATCTCTAGTGATAAGGTCGCACGGCCCGAAGGCTGGCCGATTCCAAACATTGAAGAGTTACTTATAGCCGAGATGATAAGCCAGCGATATACAGCCCAGTGAACCGGCCGAGTCCATGTCACAAAACCACGGACTACTTTCATAGTTTCTACTGAGGTGAAGCACATTTGGAGTATAACATTGATGTATCCCCACTCCTGCTATGGCAGGGGTTGGAATAGATCACCTCCTTTGACAAATTTTGCATCTGATGCCCCTCTGTCAGTTTCCGAGACGTCCAAAAAACATGGCGCGTCTTTCATCAACATGATAAACCACTTCTTGCAAGAGCATGGGCTTATTTCCCATAATCCACACCCCAACCACAGATGTTAGGACAAGCATTGACGAGATTTTCACCAATTTTAAACTCAAAGATATACAATTTGGTGTCCATGAAAAGTATTATTCCTATCGCAGGGCTGTTTGGATTGCCATCCTCGGAACCTGCTTGATCACGGATGGGAAGAGACATACAATCAACAGGTACACAGGGATTCATACAGGTTTTCCTCTCAAAAACTCTATATAACTATAGGCTTCCAATGAAAATCGGAATACTTTTATTATTGTTCAGATTATTATTAGGGTTCAAAGCCAGAATGGCTTGAAGCCTTTTGTTTTGGTTCAGAATATTTTTGTTCCGCCGTATTTTTCCGACGCGATATGTCAAATTATTTATTATAGCCCTCTAATGCACACTGAATTTATCATATTTTAATCTTTTACAAGCCACTGTTAAAGCATCTTCTGCATTCATGGAAATCTTTCAGGCTCTACATATGCATTTTCCATTCATTGTGTACCAATATACACTGACTAAAACTGTCTGGCTGAGGGGTTGTTGCACCTTTTAGGTGCTGCCTCTTATTTTCATATACAATCGTTGATGATCTGGGGCGGCTAGCCTATAGTATTGGACCCTTCTACGGAGGGTCAGTGATCGGCTGATGCAGCAACAACATTTCCCCAGTTAGATGCCAGATTTTGAAATCGAAAACGAGGTCACGCTATGCCATCGGTCAACTGAGACAGTCACGTGGTTGTGTATGAAGATCGGAGTGGCTCCTATAAATATTGATCCAATAAGAATGCTCGTCTTAGTTTAAAATGGCGGGGTCGAATGACCAATCACTGAAGGGAAGAGAGCTGGAACAGTACACTATCACATTCATTCGGAACTCCCGAGCGGAAATCTACGAAGGGGACCGATTCTACGCTCGGGGGACGACAACATGAATTTCCTATGAATCTCCAGATGTGACGCGCCGGAACGGTTTAATACGGAAAAATTAAGGAGGAAACAACGATAGAAAACGATTTGGACGATCATTTAGAAAACTATCTCAATGCAGACTTCAACATTAATGAATACCGCAAAGCTATACACTGTAAAAAAGAGAGCTCACCTGGTGAAGACAAACTAGGATACACGATCCTTAAACACCTACCAAATAAAACACAGAAACTAATTTTGAAACTAATTAATGTCAGCTGGCAGACCAAACAACTTCCAAGTAAATGGAAAACATCAATCGTTATTCCAATCCCAAAACCAGGTAAAGATCCATCAGACAGCAACTCTTACCGCCCAATTTCTCTCACTTCAAATCTATGCAAAATAATGGAAACCATGGTAAAAAATAGACTGGAATTTCATATGGAAAACAATAACTTATTAAACAAAACCCAAAGCGGCTTTCGTAAGAACAGAAGTACATTAGACCATATAGCCAGGTTACAACACTCAATAAAAAAGGGGAATGCCAAACATCAGTACACATTAGGTATCTTCCTAGACATAGAAAAAGCATTTGACCTTGTATGGCAGGACGGCATAATTATTCAATTAAGCAAACTTGGAATTAAGGGGAGAATGCAACATTGGATAAAAAACTTCCTAAACAATAGAAATTTTAAAGTTCGCCTAGGAAACACCCTATCCACCGACCATGAATTAGACAACGGTACCCCTCAGGGAAGCGTCATAAGCCCCACCCTTTTTAACATCCTCATCAATGGCCTAGCCAATGAAATTGACACCAAACACCCAGAAGTAGAACAGTCTCTATTTGCTGACGATTCTGCCCTCTGGAAAACCGCACGTTCCATAAAAAAATTGACAGGTATAATGCAAAATACACTAGATACAATTAGCGGCTGGGCGGATAAATGGGGCTTCAAATTTTCCGCCCTAAAAACAACGGGCATTATATTTTCAAACAATAAACACATTGACGTTAACCTAACACTAGGAGGTCAGAAAATTGAATTCAGAAATAGTGTTAAATACCTAGGTATGATCTTTGACAGAAAACTCACGTGGAAAGACCACATCGACGAACTAGTCCTTCGGTGCAATAAAGACCTGAACCTCATGAGGTGTGTGTCTGGGACAAACTGGGGAGCGAGTAAATATAGTCTGATAAAAGTATACCAAACCTTAATCAGGTCAAAAATAGATTACGGGTCCATCGCATACCAATCAGCATGTAAGACACAACTAAAAAGAATAGACAGCATCCAATATTCTGCTCTAAAAATAGCTACTGGAGCCTTCAAGGGAACCGCCTTATGTAGTCTTCAAATAGAAACCAATGAGAAACCTCTTCGTTTAAGACGAGAGGAACTGTCCTTGAAATATGCAGGAAAAACTAGAGCTAAGGGCGATAATCACCCATGCCACAAAATGTTTGAAGAAAACAGTGAATATGAATATTTAAAGAAAAACTGGGAAAAAGACTCCGCCCCCCTCGGCTATACCGTAAATAACCTATTCCAAGAGCACGAAATTCCCATCGCACACATCTGCGACACAGACAAAATCATTACACCACCCTGGGAATTAGAGTCGCCCCACGTGGACACAAGTATTCACGACTACCTCACAAAGAAGGACAACCCAGACTTTATAAGAGCCACCACCCTTGAATATATCAACCAAAACTGGAAAAAATTACTTAAAAATCTATACAGACGGATCGAAAAACACAAGTAATAACACAGGATCAGCTTTTGTTATACCTGAGCTCAACATACAAAATGGTTTCAAACTACCAGACAATATGTCTGTATACACTAGTGAACTGATTGCTATAATTAAGGCTCTCGAATGGATCATCGAGCACAAACCAATCCGCGCGGTGATACTCAGTGACTCCCTTAGTGGACTCACATCAATCAAAAATTCTATATCTGACAGTAGACCTGATCTCATACACAAAATAGAATGTATATGTACACAAATACACAACGAGGGAATAGACGCCATCTTAGCATGGGTCCCCGCGCATGTCAACATCAGAGGTAACGAAGCAGCCGACAAAACTGCCAAAGACAGTCTTGCTAAAACTACACACGATGTGCCAATAGAATTAGGATATAAAGAACTCAACACTATCATTAGACGCAAAATAGATAGCAAGTGGCAAAAGGAATGGAACGAAGAAGAACGTGGACGGTGGTTACATAAGATCCTTGATGGAGATAAAAGACAAGCCCAGGGACTCCAGTTAGACAATAAACGAGATGACCGCATAATCACCAGATTAAGACTAGGCAAAACCGGACTTAAATCACATCTGTCCATGCTTCTGAAAAACACTCACCACTCTGTACCGCATGCAA